>JAPFTC010000452.1:0-60977 GCA_030779165.1 Fusarium sp. MBC 441
ATTTAATAATATTTATTAGTTTTATTTTTATAAAATAAAAAAAATAAATAAATAATACTATAAATTATCTTTATAATATAAAACTATATATTAATAACTGCTAGATTCTTTACTGCGCCGGAAGATATCTATAATTTTATTATATTTCTATCTGCTTTCTATCACCGCGAGTCGCAATGTCTTCCGTCTCTAGGCCAAAGGGCGACTATCATCCTAGCTACGAGGCTTGGCTCAACGATGTCTCTAGGGGTCTAGAAAGTGGAGGCTAATCCGTCACGGAGTAGAGACTGAGTGGTTGTCGAGTCATCAGTGAAAGAAGAAGGATTACATTGGACGCGTAATTTTGCTCAGGTACTGCACTAGTTTCATTTCAAGCGCCACCGGAATATTTTACAAGGGTGCAGGGGAAATCTTAGGGGTTGCCAAAATAGGTATCATTCTGCGCTCGTGCTTTAGTGAGTGGGATTCGAATCCAGTAAACTAAAGTTCAGCCAATGACATGCTCAAGTGTGATCCGCGGCCAAACTGATCCTCTGCCATTGCCCTATGAGAGCATGAGATGGAACTGCCGCCCTGAAGGGCTGAAAGTTGTTTCCTTCTCGTCAGCTTGCGTGAGACATGGGTTGCACAGGTCACTAGTGGTACAAATACGGCATGCAACCATCTCAGACAAGGCGAAGATTGCAGCACACCTACCAAACCTTTCACCATGGCCGGAGTCCCACGCAGCCGAGGCTGTAACAACTGTCGGAAAATAAAAAAACGAGTGAGACATTGGGCAGATTGCTTCACTCATGTGTGCTAACAGGTACGCAAGTGTGATCAAGCTAAACCCAGCTGTGGCAGATGCACTCGCCTCCTACTTACTTGCACTGGAAACGGGACCCAGCGTTGGACCTTTATACAACAGAGTTTCGGGCGCAACGTGCAGCATTTGACGGCGAGTCCAAGACCAAGTCCCAGTAACGAAACCACAAAGACCGCTTCAAACCTCGTTTGTCTTCTCGAGATTCACGATGTCAGGTACAACTTGCGGCACTTTGGTGGCCCGTATTGCATCGAGCTTCTCCACCTTCTGGGCACCAACACGGCGCTGGACGCATCTATCTCTGCCCTTATTGCTTCATACCGTGCGACTCAGTGTAATCAGTCTCGAGTGGAAGCTCTCACTCGATATGGGACTGCAATGAAACTCCTGAGGACATCTCTGACTGAGACCAATGTGTCCATACTCCAAAAGATCTTTACCGTCATTAATGTCTCTCTTTGTCAGGTGAGTAAAAGAGATTCGTCTGGATGTGACATGACTAACTAATGATCTGGCTCGTAGCAATGGATAAATCTGACACGACAAGAGACCTCAACACACCGTGAGATACTCGCACATCTTCTCGAGCTTTCAGTGGTTCGTCAGAGGCTCAACGAAATTAGGCCGGAGTTTATAATTGGACTCTGCCAAATCGCGGTAAGTAATTCTCATAATCGAGCCTCGACAAGGAATAGCCTGACCTTTGAAACCTCAGACATGGGAGAGCATGGTTAATCCTAGGGTTAAACTGGGCCCCTGGTTTTGGGAAGCTCTCCGTGCATGTAATCACCTCCACCCTCACGTACGGCAACAAGATGACGTGCCGAGTAGTGAGGTAGAAGTTCATGCTACTGCATCGCTGTGTCTCCGTGAGCCAGAAAAACACTTAGCTCGTCTCAGAGAAATCTATCAACTCATCCAGCACGACAAGCACAAGGTGCACCGCATCATTGAACAGTGGACTGCCGAGACTGATATGGACACGATGCTCCGCGTTTCCAGCCAGTTCGGCTACCGGTTTGGCTATGGACTACTGCTATCTCTTGGGCCAAGGATCAACCGCTGTCTCCGCAGATTCGACAGAGATCCGGCCTTGGTTGTCGAATCGTACGAGTTCTGTGACCAGGCAATAGCCATAGGAAGACAATGCCTTAGAATACTACCTTTTGGGGCTGGGTTTGTCCCCACCTATCTGAAGAGTGTCTGGGCGTCAACCCCTGACGCGTACCGCTATCCAGAGCTGGAAAGGTTGATGGGGGAGTATGAGAAGGATTTCCGAGGAGTTGGATACGTCCAGCAGGCGGAGTGGATAAGGACTCAGTTTGATGCATTAGAAGGAGCGCTTATAGAATAATACTAGGTCTTTGAATATTAATTTAAGAATTACTTAATTATCTAAAAACCTAAATAAAAAAGGATTGTTAAGTTAATTTAATTCTTTTATTTAATACCTATTTAGCTAGGTTTAAGATATAAGCGACCCTTATAACTAGGGTATAAAATAGCTAACTTAGATATATTATTAATTTAAAAATCCTTTTTGTTACTTATACTTAGTATATAAGTTAGCCAGGGTATCTATATTAACGTAGCCCTTTTCTTCACTTGTTCTAAACTGGACTGCTCTGCAAAGGTGGTAAAGAGTATTAACTACAGGCATAGCCACGCCATGCTTCTGAGCTGCCCTGTACGCTTCACCGAGAATAACTTCATGCTCGATGTAATTCCCCTTCCGGACATCTTGCTGCATGCTTGGCATGACAAAAGACCTGACCGAGTCGCCCTTGATGGCCGAGTCTATGTCATCTTCAGTCAGCGTGACATTGGCTACTGAGAGAGCAGCGACCTGTATCTCGCGCATGGCAGGCAAGATGAGCCCTTGAACGATGCCAGGCCCACCGAGCATGGAAATCAATCTCAAACGTCCAGTATCGAGGTTGGTCAGGGCGCAAATTGGATTGAAGACTGCGTTGGTAAGAAGCTTTCGCCACCGAACTGCCTGGGCGTCGGGGTGAAAAGACGTCTTGACATTCCCAGATGCTTCATAGAGACGCACAAACTCCCGAGCTTTCTGGTGCTGCTTCTCCGAGTCCATGGTTGGATTGATAAAGGCACTGATGGTCGAGACGTCCGGCTCATTGTGAAGAATGTGGCCAGGACTTGTCTCTTGGACGCCGCAGAAGCTGACTCCGGAAAGACAGACGTTGTCGGGGAACGCTTCAAGAAACGGTTTCTCAATCCCCAGGCCATTCTGAATCAGAACGATTGTGGTGATGCCGGGTGTGACGGCTGGTCTGATCATGGCCTCAAGCCTCTGCCCGACATCTGGGATATTCTTTGTACAACAGATGACCCAGTCGAAAGCAGGGCCCGCCTCCACCTTTGGCACTTCTCGGAGGATGCCACCCAGAGGGCGCCAAGAATCATGTTGTCCATGATCGCATGAGGTGACTGTGAAACCTCTTTCTCGCACGATATCGTAGTTTGAGCGTAGGATGAAGGTGACGGCGACGTGTCCACCAGACTCGAGATTAAATCCGGTCAATGTTCCCACGCCTCCGCCGCCAATGAGCAATGCCCGGGAGCGTTGTGGCATTTTCGAACCAGGGAGCCAGTTGCTCAAGTTTGGAGGGAAGTCTTGCTCGACTTGAATCCTGCGTCGGCCAGCAAGGCGAGAGTTGTGCAAGACAATGAAGGGTGAGACGTAGAGACTTATCCGGATCCCGGACTAGGATGAGATAGTCGAAGTGATAATTTAATAGGCCAGGCCACGAGATGTCTAATTTTTCCGGCTATCATCTCGAGAAATGCATGACCGAGATATGGCCTCGGAATCTCCGACTCCCCCCTCTCTTCCATGTCAACCATCTCCGACTCGCCCCCATTCCCGGAATTTCCGCTCTTGTCATTGATATCTTTCACCAGAAGGCTGCGAATGATCAAACTAAGTAGCTAATGTCATCCAAGACTGGCAATGGCTCAGCTCACCACCATCTCCATCAGCGAGCTTAGCCGCCATTTCCAAGACGACAATGGATGGATGGCCTTGAACGGTGTTGTCTGGGATTTTTCCAACTTTGCGGATAAGCACCCTGGCGGCCGCGACATTATCCAACAACATCTCGGCAAGGATGGAAGCGAGGCATACAATGAAATTCACAGCTCTGGCATGGTTCTGCGATATCTGGGAGAAGAGCGAAAAGTTGGCGTCATGATGGATCAGGTTGAACAAGACGTGTTCAAGATACCAACAAAGAAAACGGCAGACCTGCCCGAATTGTCTTCCCTCACGAACCTCTCACAATTTGAGCAAGTCGCCAAACACGCTCTCAGCGAAAAAGCGTGGCTGTACATCTCCTCAGCCACTGAGGATGGCATCTCCCATGCGGCCAATGCAGCATACCACCAACGTGTTATGTTTCGCCCCAAAGTTCTGAGAGGAGTCGCACAGGTTGATATCAGCACCTCCTTCTTGGGCCAGCAATTGTCCTGTCCGATACTCATTGCCCCAACTTCATCCATCAAGCTCACTCATCCCGATGGCGAAGTAGCCATGGCAAGGGCCTCACAGGCCAGCGGGGTCCCTCCAATCATCCCATCCATGGGTTCCTACTCGGTAGCCGAGGTTGCCGAATCTCTTGAGCCTTCATACCCTTTCTTTATGCAGCTCTATGTCCACCGCAACCGCGCAGAGACGAGACGCCTGCTAGATGATGCTTGTCGACTCGGGGCAAAAGCTATCATCGTCACAGTGGATCTTCCAGTGCTCAGCAAGAGGGAAACATCTACGAGCGCATCCTTGGGTGGCGAGGAATCTCAGGACGAATCAGCCGTGGCCCCTCAGCAGGCACCGACACCGGCCAACACTATCATCGATCCAGACCTCAACTGGCAAGACATCAAATGGATCAGAGAGACGACCAACCTCCCGGTCCTGATCAAAGGGATTCAATCAGCTGAGGACGCTAAGCAAGCGTTGGCCATCGGCTGTGCTGGCATTTACTTATCCAACCATGGAGGCAGAGCTTTGGACACTGCCCCACCAGCCACTCTTGTGCTTCTCGAGATACAAAAGACGTGTCCGGAAATCTTGAAGCAGATAGAGGTTGTTGTCGATGGTGGGTTCCGCAGAGGTTCCGAAGTGTTGAAGGCTATATGCCTCGGCGCTACTGTGGTCTGCCTCGGGCGTCCTTTCTTGTATGCACTTGCATATGGCGAGAAAGGGATAGTTCGTGCCTTTGACAGCGAGTCTTGCCCTATATCCTGAGGTTCTGATAGTTCGTACTAACGTTTGTGTTTATAGTCCTGAAAGAGGAGTTGAAGACAGCAATGCAGCTTCTTGGTGTCGTGAACCTGAAGCAGGTCGATTTGGGCTACTTGAACACTAGTAGGCTGGAAAGGCTGCTGCCATCGCCTGTGACAACCGGAGCGGGGCTAAGCAGGCTATGACGTTGTTTCCATTACTGTGTCGGCGGCGATAATATAGTTGATAGAAGTACCATGTGTTGTCCAGCATTGGGTTTGATACCATTGCGTTGCCGAATGTGTTCTTTGCTGCTGTAGCTCATATTCACGCTGGAGAAAGAATTTAATGGATATTATCGAAAGAAATCTTAAGATTTTGGGCACGGCTCTTTTCGTCAAGATAGAGGAGTTCCATATAAATGGGAAGGGATCTGCCCAGTCTCACATCCAAGTTGGAGGTACAATGAGGAAGAGCAATAAGCCAAAGGCAGTCAACGTATGCAACGAATGCTGTAGTTCATTCTACAGACACCATAGTACATATTTGACCCCAGAACCTCATCTTGGCATATAGCCCGTATACAACTCAAAAGATGATCCGCCTTCATTAGCGACTCGGAAGATTCCAACAACAGATATATGAACGAGCCTGTCTACTCCATCGGCGAGAGTCCAATATGCTCGCCAATATCCTTCGCATTGATACTCCAAAGACCGGGTGACCCCTTGGGATACTGGCTGCGGAAGCCCAAGAACTTTTGAAGACGCAAGGGCATCTTCTTGACCATCTCGAGATCCAGCGTCAAGGCATATGCTTCTTCCTGAGTGAAGCAGTTGGTCACGGCAACAACCGAGACGACGCGGCGGAAAAAGTCGCTTGTGGCGTTTCGGCCTCCGCCATGGACGATGCGCCCTCCAATCATCATCATATCGCCAGCCTTCAGGGGACACGCCTGGGTGAGATCTTCACCGCCCAGGTTGTGATCATCCGCCGAGTAGGGCCAGAGGTGGCTCCCGGGGATAGCACGCGTGGCCCCGTTCTCCTCCGTGGTGTCGGTGGTGGCCATGAGGAAGTTGAGCATGGTCTCGGGGGCAGTGGAGGGCATGTCAAAGTTTGGCCACCAGTTGCCAAAGTCGCGATGCAGTGGCTGCTTCGGGTTTCCAGGCCCAATCTCCATCATCTGCGCGGCGCTGAGCCAGTAGCCGCCAGTCTTCTTGGCGAGGATCTCTTCGCAGATGTCGTGCATGAGATCATCGTTAATGATTTCCTCCCGCCACGTCTTGCTCAGGGTGATGAGGTTGGTCAGGCGTCGAGTTGCAACGCCAAAGAATTCCCTTGCTTCGTCCGGGACGCCGTTGAGCAATCCGGCGGGAGTCAGCTTTTTCAGCGGCTCGTCGAGGTCAGCATTCAGCCGATCGACCTGGTCGCTGCTCAGGAATTGCTCAACGACGATAACGCCATCCTGAGCAAAGACGGAGGAAATCTCGGCCACGGGCGTGTCTCTCGGAACACGTCTCACAGGGCCTGTGGGCTTCAGACTCTGGGCGGGAGCAGTGTTGGAGGTGACAGTCATGGTCTGCATGATGGAGGTTGAGGCTAGTCTAATCGAGTGATTGCATAAGATGGTTTACTTGAGCAGTGATGGCTTGCACAGGAAAACAACCTATTCATATGTATCTGTGCTAGTCACAATTGGTTAGAGGGGATTCGGTGCTGGGCGTAAGTATTGAAGCTTGCTTCGGAACCTCCGAAGCAGCAACTCCCGGACCCGCCGAGATAGTTGCGGTCCCGTCTCCGAGCCTCGGAGGCTCCGATTACGACTCTCACAGAAAGTTAGATAAACCTGATAGAGGATGTGATGGCCAGTTGCAGAGGGTGTTTTGGATGCTGGCGTATCTACTAAACTCCTTTCAGCTGGCTTAGATGCATAGGTGTGATGCTGCGAGAATCCCCCAAGTGACCCAACTAGGCCATCAACAATGCCGAAGATGTTCAGAAGCCGGTTGAAGGCAGCACTTATTTCTATGAAGGCCAGCGGGAGAGCTCAAGTCCATAAATCCATGTCAAGTAAGTGAGACATTCACGGATGAACTCGGTACTTCTGAATAAACTCGTAGTCATATTGATAGATTAGATCTTGTTCCCTTCCAGACTTTCACAAATGCGATGCTCTTGTTTTATCCCTTGTATATAATTGTCGACAAGGGAGGCATACTGACGAGATTGCATTTCGTCAACGTTAGTACAGGTTGAGTTCTCATTCGAAGTGACAACCGTTTTCAGAGTTGATAATTGCTTTCAGCGCTAACTTTCGCTGCACGAAAAATGGAAAGGGATCCCTTATTGAGTACTCTATTTAGGGTGGGGACAGGCCAGATGCATGTCAATCTTAAAGAACAATTAGTAAGTCGGGGAGGCGACGAGGTACCTTCGCAGCCAAAGTTTAGCCAGGGCTACATCTATAACCAACATATCTAACAAATAACTCCATAACCAATAGAGAGCCTGTCTAGACTAGGTTAACTATGCCATGCTCGTCCTCAAACTCGAACTCCAATATATCAACTTCCAAGGGGCCCGGCTTGTTGGAACCTGCATCAGGCCGGCTTGCGTACACACCCACCCACAGGTTCTCATGCCTATTATCTCCCTTCAAGGCCCAGTAGATCACACGAACAGGAATCTTGGTCTCCTTTCTATCAGGTCCCTTTCTGACCAGCATTATGACGAGACGAAAGTCATATTTGACAGCCTCCAGAGTGAGGCCCTGCTCGACCTCACCTTCTTCGAGGAGCAAGGCGCTAAAGTCGAGCGACCCGTTATTAGCCACAAATGCCCCAAGTGGCATGCCGTTGATGTTTTCAATTCCTGCTTTGACATAGTGAGGGGCTGTGTCCTCAGTGCCAGGGTTGGCGGCGTCCGGAGAGGGTAGCTCAGGAGACGGCCAAGCAAAGAGAAAGCCGGCCTGATCCCAGTTTTCGGCATAGCCGTTTGGGCATTTGAAAGTAAGCCGTGCGCGGCGAAAGGATAAGGTAGGCATGGAGACACGCAGTACTGGTGAAGAGAACCGAATTGCAGGTTCTGAGGGATCGCTGGTTTCTCGTGATATGTCGGTTTTTGCATTTGCCGAGAGCTTCAATGGCTTGGAGGCCGAGGCGCCGTTGACGCCGACGAGAAGGTTCTGACGATGCATGATGAGCTTGAAAAGAGCGAAATATGATGTGAGATGTCGTTTCTAATCTACGCCTCTATCAAAATATTTAACCAAATATTTTCTTGGGGATATGACCTTTGCGAACCATCGCGGTCATGCTCCGAGAAAGGTACCAAGCCATTGGGTAGATAAGACCAACATGACGCATGTTCGGAACTTCCGTTATCCAAATCATAATCTACCTGCCTCTTGTTCAGTTAGAAGAAAGATAAGCACTCCTTTGTCCGAGCCGAGATGCAACAGATGCATGCCCTGACGGTTCTCCAGGGCGTCGCATCGGGGGCGAAGCGGGGACTTGAGGTTGCAGCTTCAAGGCCAATCAACCACCACATCTTTAACCAAGCTGAGGCCGAGAGAAGGTTGGGTCCGTCTTATTACCGGACATACCCTCTTATACCCCGTACATTAACCTTGCTTATCATGTCCTCCCCCGCAATTTGAGATACGAGTGAGCCAAGATAAGGTGGCTCAAGGGTTGGCGGGGGAGTCTTGGTGGCAGATCCTCGCATCCCAGTAAAAGAGATAGATACCATGGACTGGAGTCGGAGTTTCCGAGAGCCTGAATATCAAACTAAACCACCGCTAGCTAGCTACGCGACAAGGCCACCGAGTGAAACTATGTGATAAAAACTCTTGCCCCATCCTAACAGGATCGACTTGAGGATTTCCTCTCATCGACTTGCCGACGATCCAAGCTCACCTGCAAGCCATGTCTTCTACGTCTCCCGCGCTCTCTAGGCCATTGCCGCCAACCTCCCCATCAGGATCCCTCAAGGATATCAAGCTGGGGGATAGCGCCGCTCTCGACCGAGTCACCTCCATCACCGAAGCCTCCATCTCGCCTGAGGGTTCAACCCAGAAGCGACGCTACTATGGCCTCGCCATCATCTGCCTACCCTACGACGATAGGTTCCATCAGCCCGACACTGGGATCCATGATTGGTTCATTAGCCACGCCGTATCTCGCAAAGAAGGCTTCGGAACTGCCCCAGTCAATCCTCATTGTGGCCATCATCTCAACAGTCATCGCCATCGGGGCCCTCTTTGTTCCGGGAAAGCCCTCATCAGTGCAGACCACCCAACCCGACGAGTCGGAGAATCCACCACGCACACATTCATCCAAGGACTATCTCTTCATGATGATCAAGAGTCCCGAATTCTATATGGTTGCCGTGCCTTTCATTGTCGGGCTTGCCATCTTCAACTGCTGGGCGAGTCTGTTGCTGCTGTACCTAGTGCCCTATGGGTTCGCTGTTGAAGACGCGGGACTCCTCACGGGGCTGCAGACCGGCATTGGAATGATCGTCTCTCTTGTTGTGGCACCTATTGTTGACAAGTGGCGGGCACATATACCCACCCTGAAGGTGCTCACTGTCATCCAAGTTGCACTATACGTTGCTTTTGTCTTTGTCCCACCATCGCGTAGTAGAGGCTTTGCCTTTGCCGTTGCCGTCCTCATGGGTGTCGCTGGAACCACCGCTCTTTCTCTGAGTCTCGAGACCCTGGCCGAGATTCTCTACCCTGTTCCTCCCGAGTTCACTTCAACCGCTTGCTGGTGTATTGGAAACGTGCTGGGAGCGGTGTGGCTGTTCGCCTTTGCAGCAAGCATGAATGAGAATGGAGATCCTCCCGGAGAAATGTCGAAGACTCTATATGCGCAAGCCGCTATAGCTGCTGTCTGCCTGGGCGTTCCGATCAACCTTCTGGGGCTGTTTGGAAGAAAGGACAAGACTCGTTTCCGCCGAAGGGAGCTTAGTATTCGTGGATATGCGGAGGGAAGTTTGGCTTGAGCTACAGATTTGCGGTTGCTCTAGCATTTGGGCCCCCAGGTGCTTCTCTCATTCGTGTCTTTCAAGAGCTAAAAGTGACGGAGCTTAATCCTGGGCGAGTGCAAGAACCGGGTGGTCCGCTTAGGTTTGCATGTATTTCAGACACCCTGCTCAAGGCAGATTCCATAGTTAACTGACAATCATACGGTACCCAAGTCGATTCCGTAACGATCGAGAAGAGCCTAGGCACTGATGGGGCCTGACCGGACATTGAAGTGGTGAGATTTGTCATTGACACGCGCTCCTCTGGGCAGTCTTGTTAGTGACTAAAAAGAGACATGAACATGTGAGGAATCTTCATGTCCTCTGGTGAGAGGAGCCATGACTTTGGTCATTGATGGCAGACTCTCTGTTACGAGGCTATTGCAGACACATCCAGTCGATGCTTGACTCTATGAGACATCAATATACTATTAGGTTATACCAAAGCGTGAGTACAAGCTCTGCCCTCTATCCATGCGTTCTACTTGGAAAACATAGACCATCTAACTTGATACCATATCCTAGACAGTTCAGGTGCTAAGGTGTTCCAGGATAGGACAATGCATTCCGCCTGGATTCCATTTCCGATGCCTCTATCAGATTGAATAGGTCATTAAAGATCCACCAACGCTCGAAGTCTATTCCTCTTGGCCTTGCGCGCCGAGCGAATGGTGGGTGCAACCAACTCAAACCCGTGAGGCACACCTGAATACACGTGCAGCTCAACATGGATATTGGCCGCTGTCAGGCGCCCTGCGTATACGATGCCCTCAGCGACAAAGATATCTAGGCCTCCAACATCAATGTAGAGGGGAGGTAGGCCTTCCATAGACGCAACACGGGCAGCTGCGCCGTACGGTGACACCTTGTCGCCGCCGACGGTGTCATGGCCAAGGAGCGCTGCCCAGCCAGTGGCATTGTCATCGGCTGTCCAAGAAGCGAGAGGGTTTAATTCTTCAATGGGCTTCGTATTTCGATCATCCAGCATGGGGCAGATCAGCACCTGCTTTGCTAGAGCAGGCCGTAGTTGGCGGTCCCGGGCCAGGATGGCGGTGCAGGCAGCTAAACCGCCCCCTGCTGACTCTCCAAGTATTGCGATGCGCTCAGGATCAATTTCGAGGCTTGGTGCGTGAAGTATCAACCATTTAAGTCCAGCATAGCAGTCTTCGACAGGGACAGGATGTGGATGCTCCGGAGCCAGCCGGTAGTCGACCGAAAAGACAGGCAGCCCGGTCTCGGCAGTCAGGTCCTTCAAAATCTTGCTGCTGTCCATAACTTGGCCCGCGATCATGCCACCCCCGTGTATGTGTATTATGGCGGCTGTTGGTGACAAGGTCTGTTTGGAATGCGCTCGAAACTCGAACACGGTGATATTGCCACCAAGGTAGGATTGCACCTGATGTTCAACGACATCAACACATGGCGTGTCTGGTATCAGCTCATTGACTAGTTTGGTTTCGCGATTGTATCTCGCTCGTTGGCCCTCAACATCGTTGATGGCTGGCTTCCCGAATTTCTTGAGCTCATCGAGATGTGGCTGAATGGCATCAAGCCATTCGGGATCAAAATGCAAGGGCATGACGGCGGTCGCAGTTGGTTGAACTCTGGAGAGGTACCTCTTACTGGTACTGTAGGTCCAGATCTACAGTGATATATCTATCCCACATCGGTCTTGTCATATTCCACATGCACCGTTCATGGTTCGGATTGTCCGAGATGAGGTAAACCTCGGACACTCTGTCTAAGCTGGGTAGGGTAAGATGAGATGAACTGTAACTATTGTGACCATGATAAAGGGCCCCGATGCATATCAATTCGTTTCTTGGCTCACGCCTCGCCAAACGCATAGGTGTCGACTCCCCTACCCATCTTCTGAACCCACGGTTCACCACCTGAAGATTCAGCTACAGAGCGGTAGCCCGCATCCCTTAAAGAAGGCACTTCTATGCCAACAGCAGCCGCCAGTGCCATCAAGTCATCCTCGAACGCGCTTGGAGACCACTCGACGTCGGTATCGTTCTGGTCTGGTAAGACCAAGCTCAAGAGACTACTGTGGTTTCCCGACGGCTTCATCTGAGACTCCTCTTCATCTGAGGTAGAGACTAGAACGAGTTGGTCCGTCTCTGATTCTGTCGATGCTTCAGGTTCGGATGCCGCCTCAACAACCAGGTTCACCTGATATTGTAAAGCAACGTCGAGTAGCTGGATTGAAGTGTCTGCGGAGCAATAGATCTCGCACAGACTCTCCAAGACGACTTTTCCATGGTTGAACGCGCGCAGGGCGCTTTGGTACGTCTCCGAGGTCACGGCATTCCTCATCCCAACAACGTGCACCATCATGGCCGGTACAAGCACAGTAATCCCTGCACCCGGTAGGAAGCGTTCCCCGCCTGCACTATGGAGATCCGAGGCCATCTGGCTCACAGCCATCGCGGCCGAGGCCATCCTCGCCCGGGAACGCTCAAGGACATCTCCACCCAAACTAGTGGCAGACTGGCAGTGTGGGCGATGGAGTGTTATTATCGTAGTGTTATACAGCATGTTGAGGAGCGTTCTCTGCAGTGATGCTGGGGCTCTGCCGTACTTCATATCCGTCTTGGCTGGAACTTGATACTGGCAACAGGTTGGAAGGTTGCGATGCCAGTCTTGAAGCTCACCGTCTATGCGGCTTAGGGCGTCATTATCGATCATATTCCGCGGCAAGAGCATCATGGTACTTCCAGCTGCATCATGGCGGCCAAGCTTAGGCTGAATCGAATATTGACTCTCGAGCACTTCGCTGAGGGAGCAGCAGAGCTCTGCCTGATAAATATAGATGAGAACGGTTTGGCGTTGCATACCCGTGTCTTGCAACAGCATACATTCCTCTGGAACAGTTGCAAAAGAAGCCCGTAGGACTTGTATCTCAAAGTCGCTCTCCTCCAACATGGATGTGTTAAAGTTTCCTCGGCCAATCCTACCGGGGTGGCGCATACCCAGGACAAGCATTTGATCCCTTATGAAGCACGCCCACCATATTCGTTTCCAAAGCCTCTCCTTTGGCGTCCTTGCGAGCCCCGAGATTCGGTCCATCCCGATAGTTTCCGCCATAGAGATGGCCACGCCGATCCAATGCCAGGCGCCCTTTTCATCGTCCAGGGTTTCGTGCCAGAGTGTCATGAATAGCAGGGTTTGGATCAGTGTGATCCGATCAGACTCGTAGTCAAAGTCGTACAGTAACCGAGTCTTTTGGTAAAATAGTCGCCTGGCTTCCTTTCGCTTGGCGAATCCAGCGGCGTGCAGGTGCTTGATGTGCACAAAGGCTGTACCAGAGAGCATGATGGCCTGAAACAAGAGTAGACTGACGCCGGGGTTTTCGTCGGATGCTCCAGGCTTTTCAATATCGCTGATGAAGGTGGGGAGGTCTATGATTGGCATCTGCGAGTGCACATGTTCGACAAAGGATCGCAGCAAGGCATCGCGTAGTGGTGGTGGAGGAATCGCCAACGCGCCCTTGACGTCCAAGTATTTTACATCTTCCGAGGAAAGGTTTGGCGGCAGTGGCTTAAATCTCGTCGGGAAACCCCAGCGGCTCGGTAGGTGATGGACGGGTTGAAGGCGGGCCGCGTGCAAGAGGTTGGTCGGCGGTGTCCGTTGCTCAGGTTCACAGTACAGGCTTTGGAAGATGTTTTGGTCAGTCGAGCTATGTCGAAGGGCTACACGAAGAGAATTAGAATGGGAGGTTAGAGATATCTAGATATACACCTAAGATTTACATACCGGGTATCCCCCAAGGGGCGTGAATTGGCCTCGAAATGAGCTTTGTAGGTTATTGAGAGACGTAGGAAGCGAAAGCTTTGCTAATTTGGTGGGTTTGGCTTCAGGCAAATTATACTTGTTCCGCCTCTTTTGGCCCATGCGGTCTTTGGTGGACAGAGACAGCTCCAATACTGAAGGCGAGAATGGTGAATTGGCCATTATAGCTAAAGTATCTTGGTTATTCGATTTGCGGCTTGAAGCAAAAGGCAACTTTTAGATAGGTACTTGGCATCCAATCTTGGAAATAGGGATCACAAGATGCTGGCAGGGGTAATTACAAGGGGCGTGCTCCCTTCCCTAGGCACTAAACCTCTTGAAGGGCGATATTCCTGGGGATTATCAGACCGTGGATTTCAGACTGGTTGTAACAGACGGATTCTCCGAGATCAAGGTCAGGCCGGTCGGACGGAACTTCCGGTTTGTTGCCAAGGGCCGACACTTTACCTGGGTAGGTAAGTTCCGGCCTATAGAGTAAGTTAAACATGGAGGTCAAGCGATATTGGCGATAAGCGACGACTCGGCGTCTAGGATAAGGACGATAACAATTTCATCTCTTTATGGAGTCTACGGAGTTAAGGGCGGAATAGTTATTATGTTCATGTTAGATAAAAGATTTTGTAGTGTTTCAGAGAAGTGTATACAGGATTGACTAGATGCTTGCCCAATGGCATCGTCAAAGATGATATGTAGTCGTTTGCTAGGCTCTATGGGCAGCACGAGCTATGCTATCATCGCCACTCTCAGGTAGATCTCGGCGATATGTCGCCTTTAGAAATCCTGGGCTATGAACGGAAATTCCGAGAAGCGCCCTATAGCGGGGCCATTGAGGTCAAGAGCGTTGCGAGGGCTTGAACGAGCCCGTTATATCACCTCTGTCTGATCCTCTGTCACATCACATAGATGACACACAAGCGTGTGTCTGCCACCTATCGAGAATCGCAGGTCTCTTCCCCCAGGGTACAACCATTTAGGCGTAAGATGCTAGCCCGAGTGTGTTTGTTTGCGTAATGATGAGAGCTGATAGCCCTAGTGTCAATAAACATGTCACCATCAGCCGATCTAGTCACCGAGTGCACTCTCGTTCAAAACAAGATGCAAAAGAATGTGCACAAAGCAGCGCCAGATGACAAAACCCCGCTGCAGGCTCTCTCTCACGGACCCAACGACCTGTCCCTTTCAGGTGTTCCTCGCTTTGTGAGCTTCTCCGAGCACCGAACCTGGATACGAGAGCACCTGGCGGCCGTCTTCCGCCATTGGAGCCGTGAGGGTTACGTCGAAGGCATCTCAGGCCACATCTCGGTCCGTGATCCAGAGTTTCCCGACGCCTACTGGTTCAACCCTTACGGAGTTCACTTTGGCATTATCAAGGCGAGTGACCTGGTGCTGGTCAACGTGGATGGCACAGTCATCGGGGGGAACAAACAGTGGCCAGTCATCAACGCGGCCGGGTTCTTGATACATACTGCCGTTCACAAGGCCAGACCTGATGCAGCTGCCGTGTGCCACTGTCACAGCATTCACGGCAAGGCGTGGTCAGTGTTCGGCCGCCGCCTCGAGATGCTGACACAGGATGCCTGCAAGTTTTACGGTCAATCTCAGGCTGTGTACGACAACCATGGTGGAGTTGTTCTCGGTCCAGAGGAGGGTGAGAGGATCGCCGAGTCGTTAGGCCCGCATGGAAAGGGCCTCATTCTGCAAAATCATGGGTTGCTGACAGTCGGCCAGACGGTTGACGAAGCTGCTTTTCTTCTGACGTCTATGGAGAGGAGTTGCAAGGTTCAGCTACTTGCCGAGGCGGCTGCCGCCAATGGACTGCCCAAGCAGCTCATCTCGGACGAGGAGGCCAAGTTCAACCACGACGCCGAGAGCGATGCTGACTTATGCTATGCCGAGTTTCAGGCATACTACAATTTGGAGGACTGCCTTACAAAGGGCGATTTTAAAAACTAGTGGCGGCCTAATGTTGATGTTGATTAGATTGTTGGTGTGAACCGGAATCTACTGTTTCGAAGAGCTTGTTTGGAATTGCCTTCTTTTCTTTACTCTAGTCAAGAGCTTGTTACTTTCATATCTTGCCAATCTCTCCCATAAGAGGCACTGTTTGCACCGTTGAGTGGATCACGTAAATGCTGCCTTCAATCATCACGACATTTCACCCTGTCGGCGACTGAAGGCATGAATGATCGGCTTTGAGAACCTCAGGTTACATTGAATAATTTCGCCTAGAAATAAGTCCCCAGCGTCTCTAATTAAATGGCACAACATTAACCGTGATTACATGTCGGCCGTGCCGGACGGGTTGTAGTTCCAGGCACAAAGATCAAAGGCGAGCAAGCTTTGATCTATGGGGAAATCTAGTTCGGCAGAGATGTCCATGTCCAACATTGCTTCATCCTCGGGGCGTGGTTGTTGGAACTGATGATTCATTTAGCCAGTGCTCAGAGCGGATATGCGTCAGCTCAACTCACCGGTAGTCCGGGTACATGGCCAGATAGCGGTGTTCCTGGTACGTTTCTCATAGTATCGGGCGTTTTCATTACTGCTGCGGCAGTTTCAGAAACAGGTCGATGGTTGTCGGTCCACGTTGAAGCCATATGCTGTCTAGCACTGCCATGGCCCAGGTTCTCAGCCCGGTCCCCATCTCTACCATGACTATTGACATGTTGACGGCAGATCGAAGCAAACTCGGCGAGGTTGACCCCTGGATGACCCCCTCTGGATATGCAGACCAACTCCAACCTCGCGAAATATCCAGCTGCGATGTCCAAAAAGGAGAGGTTCTTCTGCGTCTCGACGTGACCTGGGTTGTAAACTACAAAGTCAAAGAGAATGAACAAGGCTGCAATCGGCATGTGGTACAGTAATCTAGCATTGAGGTTTAGTAAAGAGACGGTCATGGAGGAGAAAACGAGAGGGTATCGCAGTTTCTTACATCATGGAAGTGAATGGCTCTTGAGGAATGTACTGAGTCAAGCTAACGGTTGATCGAGCCGCAACCATCAGAGACCATCTAGCATCCGCGAGTTGCTCTGATGGACCATTGCGACACGTATGGAGTGTGTATCTTGCCAGCGATGAGATAAAGCCATGATAGAGCAGGTGAATTCGAAGGGCGATGGCACGGGTGCTTGGTTGTGAGAAGTGAAATCGTTGCAGTGGCTCGCCTGGCCGGAGACTATCAGGCATAGATTGCTTCCACGCTTCTGTGTCGGCCTCGACACTCTTTATCTCAGCCAGGCGTTGTTCCTCTGACCTTGCTCGTGACCCTGGGGAGAATAGCGAAGTGTAGCCTCTCGACATGATTCGGCACAGCCCAGCCCATGTGCGAATCCAGTCCATACCATCGGCGAGGACCCGTTCTGGCGGAGGTAGCAGACAGCAGACCTCATCGTCGCATATAAGCTGAGTGTTGGACTCATGGTTAGCCCCATGAATGCCGCTCCTACGCGATGAGAACTTACCGAAGCCGTAGTCGTGTGAAACGACAGCTCCTTTTCAAGACAGTAGATGATCCAGAACGTCCGCCGCCGCGCAAGCTCATCCTCCGGGTTCTGGATCCCCGTCTTGCCCATCAAAACGGCTGCCCTGGCAGCTTCTGTGATGAATAGTGTTTCATACCTAAATCCTTCTACACTCATCGAGTATACTGCCTGAATTCTATAAGCGCCTGAATCGAATATGACGGAAAGGGTAGGGACGGCTTACCATGATACAGAGGGCCTAAAACGAGATCAATAAGGATATCTGTGATAGTTCAATGTTTGCTCACCTGAGTCGAGATCAACACTTTCTTGGATAGGATGACAGGAGCATAGAGGGCGAGAGCCTTGCTGAAGAGCTCCCAGGACAACCCTTGGCCGGGGGTGAAAGATCCTCCGCCAGCATGCATGCAGCCAAGGGCCAAAACTGTCCAATAGATTGCGGCCCATGGCTTGTTTGGACAGTAAGCATGTCCAGGGTGGTATGTTAGACACATTCTATCAAACCACTGGCGGTCGAAGATGGGGTACACCGGATGAACCTCTTCGAAATATCCTAAGTTGTGTGCCTGATCAGCTAATTATGTGTCGTTTGAAACAGTGTAAAAGACGAACTTACGGTCTGTGAACGAACCCGCCGTGTCTTCGGAAAGATGCTGCGGGCCCCTTTCGGCCTGGGGAGGTATCGTTTCCGACTCACAGCTCGGGTCTACGTCTGTCAGGAGGGTTTGACACCATTGCGTGTGTGCTTCTATCGTGGTGATGAGCTGCCGGACTTTGTCGTGTCCCAGCTTCTGGGAGAGCGATAGCATAGACTTCTCGGAGAAGAAAGCCAGCGAAGAACTTCCAACTGTGTATTGTTGTTAGTCATGCACCCATCTAGCTATTGCTATCAGTAGTTCATACCACGTTCATCATCGATCTAGCAAAGGCTGTGCTTTAGTAACGTCGATTCTACCTTAGACAGCTGTCTACTCACAGTAAAGGTCGCTGAGTTTATCGGTTTGGACCGAGGTGGTTCATTAGAGAAGAGTATCTCGTCAATGAATGAGTGCCTTGTGGTAGAGATGGGTGAGGCAGCTTGAACATTATCAATATCCTGTGAGGGATTCTCGGGCGCGGTTGCCAAGTCTGCTGGACTGGCATTGTCATTAAGCAACTGATCCGAAGTTGGCGATGGAAGGATGGAAGCCTCCTCGGCAACTAGACGTTGTGATAGAGGCACGTCTGTGGTCAAAGGGGAAGAGGCGTGTTGCGTGGATGACACAGAATGAATGCTGGCACGGGAGGAGTTTGCCGACTTTCGAATCCTCACGGGCGAAAAGTGGCAGGTGTCTCCTCGCTTCTATTGCGTCTTAGTTAGGAGACATGTCTCATAGTGCGAGAGGTTGAGGCCGACTCACAACACACAATATACAAAACGCATCTTCCTCTCGCTCCTCTACAATTTCATCGTCAACCAAGGTCCGACGCCGGGAAAAGCTGGGGGGACGCCGGAAGACAAGTCCCGGGCGCTTGGCGGAAAGCATCCTTACTCAAGCATCTCACTTTACGGCTTCGGCACGTGTCACAGCTGGTCAGCTTCTTCATTGGGAAACCGCCCACCATGATGACTCCGTCCAGGTAAAATGATATTGGAATATTGGAAGAATAAATCGATGTGAAGCCTGTCAAGGGCAGCTACAGCTGAGATAGCACGTTCGAGGACGATGATGGATGGAGAAAGGACAAGGGTCGAGATGTCATGTCCACACCATCTCAAGCCCATCTCAAGCACCCCGCATTCCGAATCGGCTCCACTTTAATAGCGGTTGCAAAACGTACAGAGGGCCGTGCTTAGGGCCAGTTCACTGTGCAATCTAATCATCCAGGGGAGGGCTCTTAGGCTGTATGGGTGGGGTTGAGTCTGCTGTAGATAGCGAATTTCCTTGAGGCTGAACCCTCGCTACGACTGCCTCTTTGTGAAGGAACAAATGAACTCTGACTTTCTTTTATCTCAAAGGACAAGGGTATTCCTGTGCTATCTTGTCTCTCTCCAATCTCTATACAGGAGATCGCTTGATAAGGACTGCCTCTGTTACTAAAACCTGTGGAGCCTCCCAACATCCTCGGCTCGAGAGTCATCATCAACTGATTGCTACTTTCTCGGGGTTGCAACTCCTATGGTTCGCCCGGGGCCTACTGCTATCATACATATGCACCCCGCACTCGTTAGCCTGCTTATCCCTTGATACGTGAGTGGTTATCGTCCTGGCTGACCGAGTGTGGTGAGCCGTCGGAAACTCCGAGGCTGCTCGGGGAGTCCGAGGTTCGGACCCCAGTCGGACAATGGTGTGTGCCCTGCCCAGGCGAGCTTGATGGCTTCTGTCCGCGAGACGGCTGCTAGATGAAGCATATGAAGTTTGATGGTCTTAAAAGATGACAACTTCCAGTCAGTGTGATGTCCATCTCCCAGAAAACCTCAAAAACAACAAGGTTGCATAATGCTCGTTCATGACTCCGACACTCCGACCAGCCTCAACGGCTCTATCACTCCTGACATCGCTGCCGCTGATGTCGGCGTTCGTACAAACGCGGTCAATGGCCACGCCGTGGATAGACCCATGACCAACGCTAAGCACAATGGGCTTTCGGGTGAAGTGCCGCTTGGAGAGCCTCGACGGCTTAGGGTTGTTTGCATCGGCGCTGGAGCCACAGGACTCAACCTTGCATACATGTTGCCAAGACATTTGAAAAATCTCGAGTTTCTCATGTACGAGAAGAATGAGGCTATCGGCGGCACTTGGCTTGAGAATCGGTAACGACCCTTGCCCACTCACCCCCCTTGCTTCTACACCCAGAGACTGATGCATCGGTAGCTACCCGGGCATTGCGTGTGACATTCCGGCTCACATCTATCAATTTACCTGGGCTCCAAACCCAACCTGGAGCGAATTGTGAGCTGTTCTTGGCCCTCGCTGTCACCCCACAAGAGCTGACCCCCTCTTCCTAGCTACGCGTCCGGTCCTGAGATTCTTCGCTACTTTCAAAATACAGCCAAGAAGTTCGACTTGGAAAAGTATGTCAATCTCAAGCATCGTGTAACGAGGGCAGAATGGAACGAAGACGACGGTACTTGGAAGTTGGAGATCCTCAACGAGGAGACCGAACAGACCATGACAGATTACTGCCACTTTCTCATCAATGGCTCGGGCTTCTTGAAGTAAGACTCCGTCTTTGGTCGTTTTAGCAGTCATACTGATGTTTTCTCAGCCACTGGACCTTTCCAAAAATTCCAGGTCTGCACTCGTTCAAGGGACCTCTAATGCATACGGCCAACTGGGACAATGATGTGCCGTTGGATAACAAGATCGGTCTCATTGGGAACGGATCCTCTGGAATCCAGCTCCTGACAGCGATCCAGCCTCGTAGGGGCGCCTTTGATCTCACAATGAACCCGATTTCAGTACTAATTAGCTACCTCTAGTCGCGAAACACCTCACCACATTCATCCGCTCGCCGACATGGATCACTACCGTCTATCTACAAGACTACGCTGGCCCGGACGGTTCGAACTTTGCATGTCGGTTGCTTCCCCTTTGGAAGGGAGTATCTTTACTGACTAGATGCAGACACACCCGAGCAGATCGAGGAGTACAAGAAGAACCCGCAAAAGTACCTGAAGTATAGAAAAGCAATGGAGTCTGACATGAGCGGGAGCTTCGATATTGTAAGCCTATCTCAACGTCCCCTGATATTCACCATGACTAAATGTGATCTGAAGTCGCTCAAGGATAGCGATTTTCAACAAATAGCGCGCCAATATCTCACGGAGCAGATGAAAAAGCGCCTTGGAGAGGACCATCCGCTTTCACAGAACCTGATTCCTGATTTTTCAGTTGGGTGCAGGTAAAGTCTCACTAACTCTAGTATCTGACTTTGGCTCACTCGTTCCTCAGGCGTCTCACCCCAGGAACAGGGTATCTTGAGGCTCTGACACAATCTAATGTCACGGTCGAACGTACCCCAATAGTACGGGTCGTTCCCGAAGGTATCGAGCTCGAAAACGGCGGGTTAGTAGAGCTTGACGTAATCGCATGCGCAACCGGCTTCGATGTGTCCTGGGCTCCTCGCTTTCCCATCATCGGCCGAAAGGGTATCAACTTGCAGGACGAGTGGTCCAAGACAAGGGCTTCAGCGTACATGGCGCTGGCCGTGCCCAACTTTCCCAACTACACTCGTGCGTACCTCTCTGCAATGTCTTTCTTACAAGCTGTTACTGATTCCACCATAGTCTTCCTTGGCCCAGGCGGGCCTCTATCCCATGGATCAGCTCTCCCAAGCATCGAGCACCAGACAAAGTACATCGCACGACTGCTCTACAAGATGCAGATTGAGGGTTACAAGGCCGCAGTGCCTTCCCAGGCAGCTACACAAGAGTTCGTCAGCCACATGCACAAGTTTAACGAGCGCACTGTCTGGAGCGGAGACTGCAACTCGTGGTTCAAAGGCGGTACGTCTTCCATCGCAGCAACAAGTTTGCTTATGTTGACATTTGTGTTAGGGGTCAAAGAAAACAAGCCTCTTTGCCATCCGGGGAGCCGTACTCACTGGTTTCACATGCTAACGGAGCCCCGGTGGGAAGATTGGGAGTGGGAGCGCCTGTCGGAGAATAGATTCTCGTATCTTGGCAACGGATGGACGGCTTGGGAGAAGACAGGGCGAGATCTTAGCTATTACCTAGATAACCCAGATTCAGGATATGAAAGCATTAGGTATTAAGGTCAAGGATAGATTAGAAATATGTTAAAAGGTGGGCTTACTTGAAGGATTACACAACGAACGTGAGCCAGTTGAAAGCGTCGGGCATATTGATGCCTCCAGTGTTGGGCCTACCCAGCTTTCCGATCTACTCAATAAAGAGGTTCACGTACTTTTAAACCACTGCCTCCCGGCCACGCAGAGACTTTGCGCTGAAAGCATGCGAAAGGGGCTACCTCTGCCTACGGTGGTCCACGGGGTCTCGGGTGCTAAGGATGGCGGGAGGGCCTCTATCATCATCGGCCCACCAAGTGGATTTGAGGAAAGGCATCTTCCTCTTGGTGCTGTGGCCGTATATTTCCCTGTAGGACTCGACTGAGGTTAATGACAGTTTTAAATTGTATTCCTGGCTGAGTGTTAGATTTTCTCGTTGCTTCAAACCTGAGTCTCTTTCGCGTCTCGGATGACCGGCATCTCTCACTTCAAGGCCAACTAATCCACAGTTCCCCATGGTCCGAGAAATTCCGGTTACTAAGTCGTCAAAATTGAGTCATTTTTGCGTCTCACACAGGTACCCATTGTAACAAATGCTCCAGGTTGCTACGTGGCTCCTGATAGCATCGACACTGGACTCGCCGAATCAAGGGTCGCTTCGAGCGTGGACCTGATAATAACGGCCGCTCATACCATTTTGGCAAGCTCCCACAGAGTGCTCATCTCGGTCCTTCAGGGTTTATCCCAAACCCAAAATTTTGTTCTCCATGCCTCCGCTGGTGCTGTGAGTCAGGGGCGATTATGGTATACGAATCCGCTATACGATATGCGCGGCTGTTTGACCAATCAAAGTCGCCCGTGTTCCGTCACATCGGGTTCGGTGCATGAGAGATGGCCGACCCAGGCTCGTAACATTCATCCAAGATGTATATGATGTCTGCTTTTGTAAGGAGTCTGTTTTCTCGTGAATTCCTCATACCGCAAAAACGAGTTCCAACTTCTCCGGCAAGGCTCCTTGTGATGCAATGATGTCACGCAACTGTAAGTTCCCGCATACGTCCGTGTCTTGCTCCTGGTTCTTTAACCTCTGTGGCTTGGAGAGCCCTTGGCGTTTAAGGGAAAATACTCCAAGAGGAAGCATCGCTAATCTGAAATGATTGCGTAGGTTCCTTGAGCTCAGAGGATCGGACCCTACAGACAGCCACGCAAGAAGACCAATCTCTGGACGAAACCAACCACCAGGATGAAAATCTGGAAGGGGGGCCAGAACCAGAAGCGATCAACTGCCATCAAGTCTCCTCGCGCAGTGACGAAAAAGTCAACGGCAACTCCGGTGAAACGGGCCCATCGGCGCTCGACGACAACATCGTTTGGTGGGATAGCGACACGGACCCGAACAACCCATACAACTGGCCCAAATGGAAGAAGCTGAGCAACTGCGGGTTAATCAGCATGCTTACCTTGGTTGAACCTTTGGCATCGTCTATATTTGCGCCAGGTATCCCCGACTTGATGAAGGACTTTGGGAGTGATAACCAAGAGCTATCCTCCTTTGTCGTATCGGTCTATGTCCTCGGATTTGCTTTTGGGCCCATGGCTCTAGCACCTCTATCAGAAATGCTAGGGCGCTTACCGGTATACCACGTCTGCAATGTTATCTTTCTAGGCTTCACAGTAGCCTGCGCTAAGGCGCCCTCGCTTACGTCGCTTATTATCTTTCGATTCTTTGCCGGAGCTTTCGGCGCAGCACCGATGGCGAATGGGGGAGGAAGCATTGCAGACATGTATATTGCTGAGGAGCGAGCTGGCGTTATGGCCGTATTCAGCGTCGGACCTCTGATCGGGCCTATCATTGGGCCTGTCATAGGAGGCTTTCTCACCGAGGCTAAAGGCTGGCGATGGGACTTTTGGGTTATCGTCATTGTGGCCGGTGCTATTTCAGGCGCAATGCTCTTGCTACTCAGGGAGAGCTATGCGCCTGTTCTCTTAGAGCGCAAGGCGAGCCGTCTGCGCAAAGAGACAGGCAATAGTCTTTTGCGATCCGGGCTTGATACGGGCTTGTCCACGAAGGACCTCTTCAAGCAGTGCATTATACGGCCTGTGAGGCTGCTTGTGTTCTCGCCGATTTGCACCATCTTTGCCGTATACCTGGCCCTCGTGTATGGCTATATCTATATCCTATTCACGTCCGTCCCATATGTTTTCGAGGACACTTACGGCTTTTCTACAAAGATGGTCGGTCTTGTGTATCTTGGACTGGGCATTGGCGGCTTTATAGGTATGGCCTGGTTTGCAGTGGATGGCAATAATGAGGTTAAGAAGCAGCTAGCTGCTAAGAACTTCAAGCCCGAGGCTCGCCTCAAATTATTGCCTCATGCCGCGATCATCTTCCCTGCGGGCTTCTTTATCTATGGCTGGACTGCCGAATACAAAACCCATTGGATGGCTCCAATTATTGGTTTGGCCGTCATTGGCATTGGTAAGTTGTCCTCTCCATTCTGCTGGCAGTGACGTACCCTAACACATCTAGGTAATCTGGTCTGTTTTATGGCCATCTGCGTGTATCTCGTTGATGCATACGAGCTATATGCTGCCTCAGCACTAGCAGCTAATATCATCATGAGATCCATTGCTGGTGCCACTCTTCCTCTTTGTGGACTCAAAATGTATCATGCGTTGGGCCTTGGATGGGGAAATAGCATGCTTGGGTTCATTGCCGTGGCACTTATCCCTGCCCCCTTTCTGATTCTGCGATATGGTGAGCGGTTGAGGAACAAGTTTGCGATCGAAAATCTTTGACTTGTAACCGGTCGTTCCATTTTGAAAAGACTGCCACTCCCTTGGACGGATTTCGGAGTCATGGAGGCCAGGCAGAGGTTTGCGTCAGCTATTACTTTCTTTACTTGCACAATTGGTCTACTATCATCACATCAAGGCACTTATTCTCCTACGTATATCGGTCTTCACGCTGTAGAAATAATTCAACAGTAATACAGCACACATGTAATATTCTGATGCATTCGAGAAGTCCACCAACTGCTACCAGTAAAAGAAACATCTCCACGCCCGTTTCTACGGCGACATCTCATCCACATTGATCTCCTGTTCTATGGACGTTTTTGGCCAGGTGATCCATTCTTGCCACTTGTCCTCTAGAGCACGCTCAACTGAGGTCATAACATTGGCGCTCCAGTCCTGGTTCATCCAGTGTTTATTCTCAAAAGGTTTCGCCAGTGCGGCGTAGTGCGCCAGAATGATCAACGCGACATAATGACTGCTGCTGAGTAGCTCGAGAAAGATATGGGTCAAAGAAACAGGCCAGAGCCAAATGCGGCGTGCACAAGACGGTGACCTGTCAGTAGAGCAGCTTGAATGGATGGTCCTCAGCGATTCGATAGCCAATAAGCACGATGACTTCTCATTGATGGCATCGAGGGTCGGGCTAAGACCTCGTGCGAGAGCATACAGCTGATCCATACGATCCTGAAACGCCCCAGTCTGCTTTGCAGGTAGAACTTGGGGTTGGTCTTGCTCCACAAGCGGTGCCAGAGGCCCATCACCGCTCCAAATCTCTGTTGACTTGAACTCGTAGATGCTCTTGGCTCCCTGTAGCAGCCTGAAAGACTGGGCGATCTCACCCGGGGTGACGGGAGACGGCGAATCTTGACGTTCAGCGATAGAGCAGAGGCTCAAGATAAAGATAAAGGTGGCCAAGTAGAAATAGGGCTCTATGTTCTCTTCATTAATGTCTTGAAGCTTAACTGTAAACATCTTGAGCGCAAGGTTTTGGTAGTGTGAAGAGATGAGGATATATTCCTTCCGTTGATCGGGATAGTGCTGAGCGTAGTGAAGCGCCGACACAGCAAGTAGCCCGTGCATGAGCGACTCCTGTTGATGATGTGTCAGTCATCGACTGTCAACCTGCGGGGAATTTGGCATACGTGTGAGAATGCCATCTTTGGTACAATATCCTTCCAGACTTTGGATGTGGACCGCTCATGCGACAGCACATCACTGACAACAGTGTCGTAGTGATGGAGCAGCTGAAGACTCTGTAGCCACGTCGTTGGGGACCGCCAGGATTGATCCTCGGCTGGGTCTCCGCGAGGCGACCTAGAAGGGGGCGGTTGGTCCGAGACTAGCAGACGAGGAGCGATAAGTGATTGTGACCGGTTTCTTGGTGAAGTATGCTTCGCGGCATTCCGATTGGGCTCCGACGTCAAGCTGCAGGATACGTTGAAACGCACACATGCTTGACAGGGGCGTTGCTCATCGCACTGGACGTTTCAGCGCGAAGAACAGCGATGAGAGATCTCTCTAAAAGCAATTACCTTGACATGACGTGCCTTGCATTGAACACAACCGTTTCGAGACTTTTTGTGGCCAAGCCGCTTAGGAGTCGGACGCATTGTGCGGTGTGGAACGGCTGGTCTTTGGTGATGGGTAAAAGGTCAAAAGGGTTGGTTTTAGATGGTCAAGGAGCTAAGATGATCCTCGGACGTCGCTCTCGCGTTCCAAGGAATAAATACGAGCGGATCTCGAACTGTAAGTGCGTGACAAATCATTAAATGCTACGGATTAACGTCAACGCGAAAGCTCATTAGACCGGCGACTTAGCTACCCAGGTTAGAATCATAGAGGTGTTTTCAATATAAATTAAATTATTTATTTAATTTTTTTTTTAAATCAAGCTCATAGAAAGACTTAACTAGCTCCCTAGGTGATATCTTTATATAAAACTCTTCCAGAACTTACCTACCTCTACTCCTACCTCTCTCGCTCGATCCCTCACAACACCATGTCCGACCTGCGGGACAATAGTCACATTAGAGAAGCCATTATCTCTCAATTGCTGTTCAGAACACAAGCTATCCAGCTCGCCTAGGACCGCCAGTGCCGGGATCCCAGTGCCTGCCGCTTTGGTAAACTCAGCATCCTTGTCCATAATCCCACCGTCTCTCACGATGGCAACAACAGAAGCGGTATGCCCAGAATGTTTGCGCATCTGCCACTCCTTGATAGCTTCAGCAACAACCTCGCCCTTCGCAACCCGCTCCTCCCAGTCCGCCGGCACAGTCAACTCGCCACCTTCAAGCCACTCGACCACCCATTTCCTTGCTGCGGCTTCGTCGCCGCCGCGCAAGTAGCCCTGCTCCTCGGCTGAGAAATCAGCAAAGCGAAGAAGACCAGCTGGAGCAACAAGCGTGAAACTCTGCACCCGCGACGGTCGCGAGGCAACGTATCCAGCTGTAAGTGCTCCGCCAAAGGAATACCCCACAAGATGGGCTGAAGGCCACTCCAACTGGTCAAGTAGATCATCAATCAATTGGTGAAATAGTCCTGCTTCGTGTGGTACAATAGGTGTATCACTAAGACCGTGACCCCAAAGGTCGACAAGCACAAGGTGTGCGTTTGGGAATGATGTATGGAGCTCCCGTGCGAGTGGCAGCATGCCAAGAGCCGGGGTCTGCACGCCATGAATAATAAGTACACGGCTTGGCGTGCTTGAATCATCGCCGGGCGACGAATGAAGTAACTCGTAGTACGCAGCTTTTCCGGTGGCCGTGTTGAGAAACTTGGCGGGTGGGAGAAGTGCACCAAAAGTCTTGGTAAAGATTTCCTCAGTTGGACCGGAAATTGGTGATTGCGGTGATGCCGCAGCCCCTCCAGGGCGTGGGAGAACGAGTTGGTCTGGGTTGAAGGACATGTTTGAACGAATGTTACTGATCGAGTGGTACGGAGTACAGTACAAATGAAACTCAGACTTCGTGTGGTGTATGTGAGTGTCAGATATGCTGTCAAACAAAGGGCGCATGCTTAGTTATTCCCGCTAATCGAACAAGGGCTGTTCAGGGGTTGCCAGAGATAAGAGATTCTCTGGCCAATGGGAGCACACCGCTGGGATGTGTACGGTCGACCATAACAACGCTCATTCGACACAACCACATAGACAAAATAATCCAACTATACCAATTGCAATCTGCCCCATGTAGGTAATAAAATTAGGTTTTTGGAAGATCCTTCACTTCTTTTTAGGCACATGTCAATAATAAAACTCTTTTGAATCAGGTATATATCTCTTTATTACAGTGGCCTCAAGACCCATGGATGGTAGCGTCAGAGACAAAACACAAGATACATCTCGGCTCTTCCCAATGTCCAATCTACCTACGCAATCAGTAGTGTTTGATTCTCGCAAGTGTCGTTGTAGCACCACGACTGATAGTTTCTTGGCTTCCGTTCGGAAACCACAAGTGCATGTTTGGTCCGTTATCTCGAGTCAGTTGTGGAAAGCTAAAAGCCAGTCGACGATTGAAGTATAAAAAAAAGGTGGTATGTCAACACACCAACATTGTTCATAGCATTATTGCCATCATGGGAGCCTTAATACCAGTACGATATTCAAAATCATCCTTTCCCCTCTTGCGTTCAGCCCTCGGTTTGAATGAGCGACTATCTGCTCCGACTCGACGGTTCTGGATCGAACTCATTATTGAGTACGAGTTTCCATTTCTCCGAACAATTACTTCACTAATGTGTACGGAGTTTTTCTCAATCAACGCACCTCGTTTGAGAGTGTAGTCGTAACTCGAGAATCCAGATGCGAGGTCAAAGTTTGAGGTTGTCTTCCCTACAGCCTCTCCGGTACAGCAAGCATCAAGCATCTAGCTTACTGAAGACCTGCGGAGTGTGCATATATGTCCTTTGGAGAGTTTACAGAGCTTGGTTCTTCACACTAGTTGGTAGAATTATCTTTTCTGATACACTCCACTCGATGAATATTTGAGATACGCGACTTCCTCGGAGCTATCATGACTTTCTGCCGGGTTCTCATTTGCAGACACAGCCCAAAGAAAGATATAGCTCCGGTTTAGGGAACCGATGTGTCTCTCGCTTTGGAAGCAGGATTGATTATCCAAACACTATATTACTGAAGAAAAGCCAAAGCCTCTATCTACAGGAGCGAGTGTTGGCCGATATGCACTTCATATCGGGTGGGAATGCCTTGTGTTTCCTCTAATTTCCTGAGTCCAGAAGTATTCCATGGATGAATATGCCACCGAAGTCTCCATGCTATCCAAAGCAACATCCATACTTGTCAATGAAGAAAGAGATTTCAGCTCCAGAATAAACACAAAATTCAGCATGATACAGAATCTAGAGTGAGAGGCGTAGTCATTCGGCGCATCGGGGGACACCTATCCCATTTGTGCCAGAGGTCTCTCCCAAATCATTGATCCTTCGGGTCACCCACCTTCCTCCCACCTCCGTTTCACGTTTCCCAGTTTTTAGTGATAGTTTGGATTCTGCGGAGCAGCATTGTAAGGCTGGCCTGTGGGTGAATGCGTTGACCAGCCTTGCATCGAGACTGGGCTCTGAGTCGAGGTCGGAGCAACTGAAGAACCTCGCCAGTCAGACTGGGTTGGTGAGGCTGGCGAGACGAGGCCGGTATGTTCGCTCATTGGCGGTACTGAGGACACGGGAGTCTGGTGTTGCATAGGCGGTTGTACAGGCGCTGGTTGGTTCGGAGGAGTTTGGTTCTTCTTGTTGCGTCGAAGCAGCCAAATGGCACCCAGTACTATCAATGAAAGAGCAACAAAGCCACCAATAGAGCCACCAACTATAGCTCCAATGTTGGGGCTGTCCTTTTTGCCAGGTTCGGTTTCCACAGGCTCCTCACTGGTGACCCTGCCTGGATCAACAGTGATAGTTGTGGTTTCATCGTCAGATTCAGTGGGCGTTTCCGTCTCGGTTTCGGTCTCCTCTGGTTCCTCAGTTGAAGGTGTAGAGGTTGAGGAGGAAGTCGAAGGGTCTGCGGCATCCCCAGCAACCGTTAATGTCGTGAAACGCCGCCCTCTTTGGCCATCGTAGGTGAATGACACCTCCTGGGCCCTCGACAGGCTTGAAGTTGCGCATCTATAGTCCTTGACTCCATCTTCGTAGGAGTACACCGCGCAGTACGCTGATGATCGTTCGGTACTGTAATCACTCCAGTCAGTATGAACATGGCATCGATCAAGTTAAGGGCCTCACCAAAGCAGGTAGAAAGAATTGCTTTGGCAAACATCGTTACAGAGCTCAGTGTTTAGAGCTTGTTCTCGATTGTAGCACGTAACATGTGCGACTGATCCACACATGATTCTCGTAATGTGTGCAACCTCCCAGCTACACTTCTCGCCATTGGCGCACTTGATGGCATTGCCTGGAGAGCCAGATAGGAAACCGCATGTCTCGTCGGGGCTGCTGACAACTGTGTAGGTATATACCGTGGAGGTTTCTTGACGCTTGCCCAGGTGAAGAAGTTGCTTCTGAAGCTTCTCCAGCTCGTGCATCTCGGGCATTAGGGTCGGCGTTGGCTGATAGAGGTATCCGGCATCGCGTCGCTCCGTTGGCTCCGAGATGGCCATGGCGGCCGTTGAAACGGCCATGGCACCGAGGGCCAACGCATGGAAAGGCCGATACATGACAAAAGGCTAGGACTCGAGGAGATCAAGGCGCAAAAGCTCGCGAGGTCTCGGCAATGGCAATTGGGGCGGGGTACAGCATTTTCATACTCCCAGCCTCAAAGACTCACAACCACGCAGCCCGCTAGCAAGGGTCAATGAAGTTTGGGGTTTGATTGGCGCCAAGCGATGGGCGTTCTGGTAAGGCAGCTTCTGATTGACGATGCTGCTGCGTTAGACAACACATGACTCCTCGAGTGGCTTGCATGGGCTGAATCCCTAGGTTCCCTCGCTTCGCTAGGGAATGCGCCAAAACCATTGTCGCTCTCAGCCCGGCAATCTTCAAAATCAGGCTGTGCAACAGCTCACAGTGATAGGGCGTACGCTACACAAAGTTTGTAGCTCATCACCAGTTGCACAACGTGATCGATCGCAACCTGCACACACAGCGTAGCACACGGTCTACATCCTGCAGCTTCAGCTCTTCTTGGCCTCCCTTGGCAAGTTGGGCTGAGCTGCCGGGTTCTGCACCCGAGCTGCAAGGAAAAACCCTGGCACCAGGGTCTAGAGCTCAAGGACAAGGGTGTGCTACCCCTGCCTACCATTGAGAAGCCTGAGTCGATGTGATTGGTCTTCACACAAGAGGTTGTTTCAAGGCGGTAAAGTTCGCCTAGATCCCGGTCTTCGGCAATCAGGTCTCCTCGGGGGCAAGTACCACAAAGTCGCAGCATCTTTTTCCCTCAGCATACAGGCCCTCTCTGTTAGCATAACACAGGGCTGTGCGAACCACCTGGAGGGAATCCAAAAACTCCACCAATCACCCACAACCACCAACCCCTTTTGAGAGAGAAGCAAATGCCTTAATTGTTTTGGACCATGCTGTTTTAATGCCAGACATAATACATAGTGGTAAGAAAAGCGTGAGAAATACCAAGCAAGTAGTGGAGAATATCTCGCGCATGGCGGAGGCCATATGGGTCTAGGAGCCAATGACAAGCAGTAGCTAACACTATCAACTACAAAACATAGATAGCCTTTGCATTCGATACCTATACCGTTGCCTTGGGCGGTTCAGAAATCTCAAAAGTATATATCTACATAAAAAAAACATGACTTGGCTCGGATCACCATGTATGAAAACCATTCCAGCAAGCAGCACAATAAATAGTACTCCAGTCGCTTTCGTTCAGTCCACCAATACAAATGATCCCCCATTGTCAACTTCCACGATATTGGGTTTTTCTTTATTAGCGGAATCGGGGTCTGCCTTCTGCTCTCTCTCCAGCATCCAGCTCACAGTTCTGTGGGTATCTCGAGTCCAAGAGAGATGCATGAAAATGCCACCATAAAGCAACTTGGAATGATGACTCAGAATCCAATACTTGACTCCTCCAATCTTTCGGTAGAGTTCGAGTCCTCCCTTAGCCCCGAGTGTAGTCTGACGTCCAAATGTGAAGCTTTCTTTGAGCCCATGGAGCATAGCGAGCATCTTTGTCTTGGGTTCCGCATTGCGGAAGGCTTCCAGAGATCCTTCGAAACAAGTTCCATGCGGCGAGGTCAAAATAACTTCGTGAACTTCACCCTCGCTATCGGAGGGATGTGTCCATACGATAGCAAGAGAAAAGTTGAGGACTGCAAAGCCGGGAAGACGGATTGGTGTCAGCCACAGAGGCAGAGGCTCACCAGGGTGAAGCTCTGGGGTGCGCCATGACTGGACCGGCGGCTGCAGGTCTTGAATAATCTTGATCGTCTTGAAGTGGTCCCAAGGTCTGACAGTATCGGCGGCTTCAGGTGTGGCTATAACAGGGATATCCTTGGAGAATGTTCGAAGCGTCGCTTCGTGAATATGGTCCAGGAGGTAAAATGAGAGAAAAATGGCATCTATGCCACCCCTATCCGACTCTTCTGTCGATGCCTTTGGCGATGCATCGCCTGATTTGGGGAGATGGATGCCAGCCGCATCTTCGATCTCTCGAACGACACCTTTGACAGCTTCGGCGCCAGGGATTCCGGGGCTAGAGCTTAGTGTAATGTTGATCATCCACGATCCAAGCATACTTGTTGGCCCCTTGAGCCACGGCTCGAACACGACATGGTAAAAGACCTTCCCTGTTGCCGCCCGCTCGGTCTCGGGCCTCGGGAAGGACATGAGCCAACTGTTGTCCCCATTCAAGGATGTCAACACTGGCCGAGGCTGCTTATCAGCAGACGACAGCTTAGTCTGAAGTACTTCACGACGTCTTTCATTCATAGTAGCGCAGTAGGTGCTGATCGTGTGTTAGTGAGAGGAAGAAGAGGTGAGAAAACGTTAGCTACTACACGCGTCATAGACAGCGGCATAGGGATTAAGTACTCGGGGCATCTACCCGAGACACTAGTCGGTTTATCCATCTTACGCTCGACTACAAACGGCTCAATACACCGCTCCCGAGCCAAGTCTCACGTAAATGCTAAATGTGCCCTGTTACAGCTAGTGTGGCTTCCGATGATACGTGGGTGTCGTCGATCAGCATGACCTGAATGTTGAATACCGGAAGCTCCATTGGTCAGGACATCGGCCAAGCTTCCCTCTTGCTGGTGCTTTGACGGATCACCTCTGCCGAGAACCCTTCTGGGCCTGATGTAAGCGAACCGTGCTACCGTTACGGTCAGTTATTCTGCATTCATCTGAGCACTCACTGTAACCGAAGCCTATGGTTACAGAGTCTGGGCGTCTGACTAAGACCTGAACTCTATCATACGTAAATAGAGCTCGCAAAAGCATGCCCCTTTCCACTCTAGCCCGCGATACATGTAGAATGGATAATGACTTCAATTGAACAATTCCGCATATAGGCTAAATCCCGAGGAAAACTCCAGAAAGAATGAGAGTACACCATATCATATCCTACAAGAGTTCATGGGGATTGATTGATGCGGCAACCGTTTGTTCCTGGATCTCGTACTCCTTCTGGCAGACCTACGGCAGCATCACCAGTTCTCTGTAGGCATGCACTTCCCCCACGTCAAGCTCACATACATACATTTTTTCTGACCTAGCTACCCTGAACTACATTTTTTGAGACTTTTCATCAAACGAAGAGGCTACGTCAAGGAGCAAATACTCTCATGGTGAACCTCATGGCTGCCAATGCGAAGAGTAAGCAGTGATGCAAGGTCAGAAATCTATCTAGGAGCTCTGAATTTCTTTCGATATAACTGATCCATTTTATCTTGATCTAACGAAGCTTCTCTGAGAACCGGTATGATTGTCTCGGCAACCTGGCTAGCCGTGAAACATGGCAGCAAGCGCATATCTCTGAAGATCTGACAAATGCCAGGCTCAAGGCAATTTGCTGAACCATTCAATCAAGTTCTTGGCATACCGTTCGGGTTTTATCCATGATAAGTCAGTTACGTGAGGCTTGCAACCACTCAAGCCTTTTGATGGATGGGAATTGATGCTTGGTCGCACCCACAGCCTGATGAGCGATGCCGGAGTAATATCTGATGTTAGATGAGAGCTCTCAATATTAAGTGATGACAGATATTCTACATAATAAGTCTATAATATTAGAAGAAAGGCATTAGATCCCAATTATGCTTTGTTCCGGTCAGATCGACGTGACCTGAAGAGGGTCTTGGTGAGGGTCTCGGTGACTACCCTACGACTCAATTGCACACTCACCAAGCTCTGTACAAAAACAACTCATGCACAAGTCACTATGTAATTAAACAATGCACTGTCTCGAGTTATGAAATGACTGAGAAATGTTTCACGTTGTTTACTCCTTCCGGTCTAAAGCGCCCCCCTTGGTGTCTCTCTTTTTTTTCCTTTTCCTGCTCATCCCACCACCACGAATCCTAGCAGTAAATCTCGCAAGAGGTCTCAGATCCTGCACTCGACTGATTCACTGCTAGCACGCTTCATAAAGGATGTGACAGACCAGGGCCTCTGCGCCCTCGGCCGGACACTCGGCGTCTTCCCCTCCAAGGTGTGCGCAGATCCCTCGCCCTTTCTGTCTCTCCTCAGGGACCTTGTTGCGCGTGAATCCCATTTCCATCTCCACGGTACTGGCTGAGTGACAGCTGAGACACTCGCAGCTATCAGAGTTGACAAGTGACAAAGGGAGTGTGGGCGATAGTCCCGGCGTTCAGGTCGCCAGCTGAGACCCGGGTGAGTCTAAAGTGGACCTTTTGCTTCCCTTCCGAAGTATCTCGGTCTCTTTATTCGTACGGCCCAATACCGTCGTAATGGTCGTCATGGCTGCCCATGGGCTTTTGAGCCAAGACGGACGCGAATGTGTGGACGCCTTGGTGAACTTCCCGAAGGAGGGCTAGAACAAGCAGCCACTCAACCCTTTCCATGCGAATCTACTGCTGAGCGTAGGTGATTCATCATCTGAGGTATGCCCAAAGGGCAACTCGAGCTGAACATGGAGGCTAGGCCTTGAGACTGGAGATCGTTGAGGCTGACAACAGGCTTACAAGGTGTTCGCGGGCAGTTCGTAGGCATTCATGTGGCGGCATCGGACACTCAACCGCAGTAAACAGTCACATCTCATTCACGATGACCTCAGTCCATTTTCGGTGCAACTATCAAGCACGGGAATTTCTCCACGGCAACTCACAAGTTCCCACGAGATCCCACATCTTTGGGTTGGTCGCTGCAGAGATTGCGGCCTGGCCCGCCAACCACACCCTCACTCACCATGTGCCCTGTAGCCTCACCCGTGAAGACATCGATTCATTACGGCCGGACTAATCCAGCCACCCACCCACACCCACGATGTGACGGCGTGCTATCCCTCGGCCATGTCTGTCCTTCCAGAAGGATGGCACGCAGTTCAAGACAGAGATCTTCGCCATTCCAGGACGCCTCTTCGCCAACGAACCGCGTGGCAAAGAAAGGCCGAGCTGACCGTGACTCAGAACGCCAGAAGGTCTCTGCATCTCCTTTCCATCACCTACCTATTGTCTGATAATTTACCCTGAAGTAGGTCAACCCGCCTTATCCGTCATCTTGGCGATTGAGCGCCATCAACCACATGCGTCCAGCATGGACCGCCTGCCAACACCAATCTGTCTCACCTCAGTGGGGGACAATCCGATAGGGCGCCGCTGAACAAACGAGAAAAGAAAGGGATGGAGAGTTCTATACTTCCGCTCTTGGGCGTCGCGGAAGTGAATGACTTGGTATGCGGCAGCTGCAGCAACAGTTATCGGTCCACTGAAAGCATGGCCATGAGCTTAACGGTAGAAACGGCCAGAGACCAACGTTGAAGGTTTTGACATCAATCCATGACTCAAACTGTACCTCCAAAGAGGAACCTCCACTCTTTTTGCCCTTGCTCAACTCACAAAAGCAAAGTGATACAAGTTCCTCTCAACTTCGTCATCACCACAAGCCTCATCCTCCCGGGATGTGTCATCAGCTCTTGACTCGACAGCGGGAAGGCAACCGTCCACCAACCTCGGCAAACAACCTCCTTTGCTAGTTGTGTGGCGATAGTTCTTCAGCTGGAGAGTTGTGATAAGCCATCAATAGTCTTCTGCAAGACCTGCCCGTCCTCAAACATGTCGCACACGAACCCACAAGACACGGGTTCCTCGCTCAACATGGAGCATGGCCGCCTCGAACACGGTAACCTTCGTGGCCTGACAATGAACATGGTCTCGGCGCCCCTTCTCAACCTCCCGTGTAACAAACGGGTTCTGTGATATAATTCACCCTGAACTGGCTCAAAGTAGACGCAAGTCGCCGCGTGCCCCCTACTCCAGGGATGAAGGTGAGGCTCGCTTCGAGGGGAACAAGGAACCGGGCTCGTGGAGACGCGTAAATGAGATCGCACTCTAATTAGAAGCATGAATTTGATTTCCAATAGTTCCCTACAAGTCTCACTATGAGGGAGGCTCAACGCCGCCTTCAGGTTGTGTTGACCATCGGTTGGCTAGACCCAACACATGCAGGCGGATGGTACCGTCACCTCACGAGAACGGACTCACGAACTGGAACCATATTATGGAACAACTCTTTTGGACGCGGGGAGGTTTTTCTTCTGCCGACTCCATAGTGGCGATGCCTTTGACGACCGCGCTGGTCATGGATGGTCCCGAAGGGAGTCAAACGCAAAGCGGTTCGTCAACATGATCAAGAGCCAAGGATCGAAGCACAAATTTACGACAACTATGGCGCTTTCGTGAGTCGATTCCCGCAAAAGAACCGGAGCAAGCTCGTTAATCGAGCGATTTGATGGCGCATTTCACTTCGCCAAGTGATTGAGATCTATCACTTCAACCCGGTCGACAGGGCAATCGATCAAGACGAGATTGCAAAGTAGCCATAACTGGAAAAGTATGGAGACACTTTTCGGTCCAAAAGTGAATAACATGATACATCACCAGGAGCAAATCGTAAGATTCGGAGAAAAGGGCCAAGAAGGGCATCAAAAGTTCCCTGGGCCGAGGTCATCCCAGAGTGACGCGCGCCATCAGGTAATGTTGAGAACGTTGGTGCAGACAACACACAAGACACTCCTCAATGCACTATCCAAAGCCACAGGTGCCGATAACCTCTCGATCATGCTTTCAGCGCCCATGTTTGCAGGGCGGAATGGATTATCCAAGACGGACTCGGTCGTCAATAATCACCCCGAGAGCAAGGGTCCACTGCCACCACCGATATTGACGGGTTTCCGGTTCCCAGGGAGAGCCAATGATCCATCTCATCGGGATTTCACATCACAACTAGTGATGCTACCCCAGAGATCTTCCTCGATAAAGGGCTCCTTTGTCGGTACGTGATTGCGGTCCCTTGGCCGGGCGCCCACCCCCAGCCCAAGCATCCCTCGGCCGGCTGAGGTCCATGTCTCATCGCCATTGACAGCCATCACATTCCTCCCTCAACGGACTGCTCCGTCCACATTCTCCGTAGCCGGGGCCGGGTCCGTATGTAACTCTGGACCCCGGGGGCGGGCGTGGAATGCTGCAGTAATTGTGACAAGAGCTGGCGCACCCGGCGTGCCCTCGGCGTACAGAGAGGTGCACTACATGTTGCCAGGGGAATCAAGGGCAATTTCGATAGCTGGCGACGACGTCAACCCCGTGGGGACACTCAAGGGACAACCAAATCCTTTGAGACGCCGATGGTTCTGGTTATCGAATTCGCATCCATCAAGATGAACGACTGAATCAACTTGGCGAGGGTTGAGTTGCCACCGCCGCCACGTCGTCTAAGACTATATAAGTCTCGAGGGATATCTCAGGGTCAACCACAACGGTCAACAATCAGCATTGTCTCTTCTTACCTTCATTTTCTTTTTACAAAGTTCTTTCCATCATGACCGTGACAAATACCCGGCCGGTAGATCGCCACCCCGAGTCTCAACGTCGGCTTGGCCACGGACAGCTTCTCGAGCGTCCATTCCCAACTGTCACTGCCGCCTTCTATCACCATGCGATAGTCTGTCCGGATGCCACAGCCGTCCGTGATCTCTCGGGATCTCCGAGGGAGCTGACCTATGCGGAACTTGCTGGACGAGCTCAGAGCTTGGCCGCCCAACTCAGAGCTCAAGGGGTAGTCCCTAACTCAAGGATCCCACTTGTCGTCAAACGAGGGCTAGACATGATAGTCGGTATCTGGGCGATTCTATCCTGCGGCGCCCAATACATCCCTCTCGATGGTGGCGTTGTACCTGGTGAGACGATTCGTCGGATTCTGGAGCAGTCTAATTCGGGTGTCGTCCTTTGTCTATCCTCGACCAAGCATCGCATCACCACTCAACATCCAGACCAGACCGTCATTGTCATTGACGAAGCCAACACCACATCTTTCGAGTCTAATCAAGGCGACTATGTCGACCTCTCGACACCAGATGGGGGCTGTTACGTGATATACACATCCGGTAAGTTAAGAGATGCATATCTCCATAGACTCTCGCTGACAATGTCGCAGGAACCACAGGGCAGCCGAAAGGAGTCGATGTAACACACAACAATGTCGCCAATCTGGTGTGCCTCTCTCCCGGAAACCTAGGGGTTTCGACCGGGACCAGTGTGGGATCGCTTCTCAACATCAGCTTTGACATGGGTAGGTATCTCATCCCAATATCACCATCAATGCTAACCCAGATAGCGGCATGGGAAATCTTTGCATGTCTATGCAACGGAGGAACACTTGTCCTCCGAGGCTCCGACTGGGAGCCGACTCTACAGCAGGTCCGTCAGTCCTTTGTTGTGTGAAGCATTGACCAGTCCGACTGACAACAAAGACAGATTGACGTCTTGATCTGCACTCCCACGATCCTTTCCAAGTACCATCCTACTCAGTTCCCCAGAATAAAAACGGTCGCTACAGCGGGTGAGCCGACCACCAAGGGGTAAGTGGCCTGCGGAGACTACATTCCTGCTCCCCTCGCTGACCTGTCCCCAGTCTTGCCGACCTATGGGCCACCCACGGCACGTACTGGAACTGCTGCGGCCCGACCGAGACAACGATTGTCAACACCATGCAAAAGCACATTGTCGGACAAGAATTGACAATTGGTCAGCCAACCCCAAACAACAAGGTGTACATCCTGGGTGAGGACGGTAAGCAACTCGGTGTGGGTGCCGCAGGTGTCATGTGGGCGGGCGGACTGGGAGTTTCTCGAGGCTATGTTGGACTCGAAAACAAGGCAAAAGACAAGTACAAACCGGATCGGTTTGCCAATGACGGGTAAGTGGTGTCGAGAGTAGACCCTGCATCAAAGCATGCTGACCCATGAATGCCAGGTCCACCATGTACAACACAGGCGATCTTGGACGATGGCGTCAAGACGGTTCAATCGAAATCCTCGGCCGGGTAGACGATCAAGTCAAAGTAAAGGTTTGTCTGAATCTCGTCTTCCATCTGTCATCTCAATCTGACTTGGCTAGGGTTTCCGCGTGGAGCTTGATGGCGTCTCCGCCTCCCTCGCATCCGCCCCCGGTGTGTCTCGGGCGGCTGCGCTGCTGATCAACGGGCAGATCCATGGGTTCACTTCGCCATGCGGGAGCGATGTAACCACCATCCTCAAGCACACGCAGCAACACCAACCCTACTATGCAATCCCGACACACCTCCACCTCCTGGATGACCTCCCCTCAACTGCCAACGGCAAAGTAGACAAGAACGCACTCAAGGCATTGGCATTGGCCAAGCTATGCAATGCAGAGCCATCTACACACCATGACGAGAATATGAAGGGCGTGTCTGACCATGGCGAGCTCAAGTCGCAATCTTCCATGTCGACTCTGTCGACCGTGGTGGAGAAACCAGACCTGATGCGAGACTTGCCTGACAAGACGACCAACCAGCCGTTCAGGGGTCTGAGATACAGAATCTTCATCGTCTATCGCACCTTGTTCAGTCTGATCGGGATACTGAACTTGGCCGCATTGATCTGCGTGATCACCCTTCAGCCAAGGTCTGAATGGCTGGGTACCATTACCGCCATCAACCTCGCAACTGCAGTGCTCGTGCGCCAGGACAGCATGATCAACGTCCTGTACACCGTCGCCTGCTCGGTACCAAGACAACTGCCGCTGTGGATTAGGACCCGTTGCGCCAAGATTTATCACCTGGGTGGTGTTCACTCCGGCGCGGGGGTTTGTGCGACCGCATGGCTGGTTATCTCAACGGTCCGCGGCACCGTCTGCAATGCAGGCTTCTGCGAAGGACACACATCAGGCTCCCTGGCCACTCAGGTGGTGTCGTGGCTGCTGTGCGGGCTGCTGTGTTCCATGGTGGCAACTGCATGGCCATCGTTCCGGAAACAATATCACAATTTCTTCGAACGCTTCCATCGCTTCGCTGGCTGGACAGCATTGGCCATGTTCTGGGTGCGCATCATCCTTGCCATTAACGACTCTCGGCCCAAAGACCAAGACCTCGGTCTGGCAGCTGTCAAGAGTCCAGACTTCTGGCTCCTGGTCGTGGCAACCTGCAGTATCGCCTCCTCATGGTTCTTCCTTCGCAAGGTGCCGGTCGAAGCAGAAGTCCTCTCCGACCATGCAATCCGGCTGCACTTTGACTACACCGTTCCCGTAAATGGAAGCTTCACGCGCGTCTCGCGGCGACCCTTGATCGAGTGGCACTCGTTTGCAACCATTCCCAACCCAGAGGCGACTCATCATGCGAAAGGATACTCGCTAGTGGTGTCCAACGCCGGCGATTGGACGCGTTCCTGTATCCAGAACCCTCCCAGTGCGCTGTGGGTGCGTGGTGTGCCGACATGTGGGGTGATGCGTGTCGCAACTCTGTTCAACCGCATTGTGCTTATCGGCACGGGGTCTGGAATTGGGCCACTGCTTGGACATATTACCCGGCAGTCATGCCCTACCCAGCTGATCTGGTCCACGTCGCGGCCAGAGGAGACCTTTGGCAAGGACATTGTTGGCCTAATCCGCAGCAAAGTTCCAGACGCTGTCATCCACGACACCAAAAAAGAGGGTCGACCGGACCTTGTTCGAATGGGCTACAATATGGCCAAGTCCTTTGACGCCGAGGCCGTGATTGTAATCGCCAATGAAAAGATAACAAAGAAGATCGTATACGGTCTCGAAACGCGCGGCATACCGGCGTACGGTGCCATCTGGGACAGCTAAGCTGCTCCCAAACATTCTCGATTCCCTCATTCTTCTCGACTCTGCCTCCTTCAGGCTTCATTTCTTAATCTTTCCTCCTTCAGCATGTTACCAGATCGAGCGTCGTTTATCTGGTGATCGTTCGGCGTCTATCGTTTCCTTCTCTCTCCGTTTCTTATGTCGGTTATTGTGGTAATCATCGTCGCGATGTGTGTAAAATAGTTGTTTTGTTTTGTTTCCTCAGCGAGCTGAAGGCATGGGCGACCAAAAAGCTGTGACATCATGGCCCACTTGAGTGAGACCATTTTCAATCTATGTAACTTAGAAGCATATATGCAGCAAAGCGGTTCCAATTGGTTCAGTCTTACCGAAAATGGCAACTTTTAAATCTAATCGGCTTCTTGAACAAACAACTTTGTCTCTCATCGTGACAGGAAACATGCTCTCCCTGCGAAGGATAGCGACTACGGCCGCCCCTGCCGTTGGCCGTCATGGTCTTCAGGCTACATCTGCAAGGATAAGACTGTACTCCCAGGCCTCCCAGGACTCTCAGAACTCCCAGGACTCTCAGGCCGATCCATACTACAAGCCCCCTAAGTACCCCAATGCCGTTTCATTGGCCTATGATCTACATCACCCACGTCGTCCTAATACCACCTGGAGGGAAGACCCAATTCTCTTTCTTCACGGGCTATTCGGATCCAAGAAGAACAACAGAACCATCAGCAAGTTTGTAATTACCATTCGTTGTCAATAATTTGGCCACTAACAATGGAACAGCGTCCTAGCTCGGGATCTTGGACGATATGTGTACTGCTTGGTAGGCACATCCAGCCAATCAAGGATACAGCGCGGTTGAGACTCAACGATCAATTCACAGGATCTCAGAAACCATGGCGATTCGCCTCACAACCCCAAGCATGACTACCTTTCCATGGCCGACGATGTGGCAGCGTTCATCGAAGAACATCGTCTCATGCGCCCAACAATCATTGGCCACTCAATGTAAGCACTCACAAGACTTCTGTAAAACGGACCAACACGCTGATCGAAACTCAGGGGTGCCAAGACTGCAATGACTCTCGCCCTGCGCGAGCCGGAACTTGTGGCCAACATCATAGCCGTTGACAATGCCCCCGTAGACGTGACACTCAGCAGGGACTTTGCCAAGTACGTTCGCGCCATGAAGAAGATCGACGACGCAAACGTCACTCGCCAGGCCGAGGCCGACAAGATTCTGAGCGAGTACGAAGAGTCCCTCCCCATCCGGCAGTTCCTGTTGGGCAACATGTATCAACCCCCAGGCGAAAAGTTCCGCAGGTTCAAAATCCCTCTGGACATCCTAGCCAAGTCTCTAGACAACTGCGGAGACTTTCCCTACAAGGACCCCAACGAGATCCGATACGAGAAGCCCGCCCTGTTTGTGCGAGGCACCAAGAGTAAATATGTTCCAGACGAGCTTCTCCCCTTGATCGGCCAGTTCTTCCCCAAGTTCCGTCTCGTCGATGTAGACGCCGGGCACTGGCTCATTTCTGAGCAATTTGAGGCCTTCAGGCTAGGTATGTAGCCATTGACATAATTCCAGGCCAAGTGGTAGCAGAGGCTAATCGTCGATAGCGGTTTGCGAGTTTCTCTATACCGATAATCGATGGGGTAAACCAGACAAAAAACGAAAGAGAGTGTAAATGCGTGAAGGCACTGAAGGGTGGCGAGTCCGCTATCGGCCTCGATTTTGGACAGGATGGAGAAACTGCCTGTGTAACACTACCCTAGGTATTATATGCAATAGACAAGGGCCACTAGAATTGATCACATTTCTCATTCGTGTGGCGTCAGGTTGCATACCTACCCTTCAAAACCACTGCAGTCAAGCGAGCCAAGCAAAATTCACAGGGTATCAGCTCGGTTTGTGTCTACCTACGACTCACTCATCTCGGCTCAGCAGTCTCTCTCTTTAGCTACATGACCAAGCCAAATCGTCACAGCATCATCGTAATCAGGTCACGCGTCGTAAACCATTCGCCTTTTTGACTGAACGTTTTTTTACCATTCAAAGAGACATGACCCAATCCCCTAGCCGCCCTTGTGATGCTACGCCATTTGCGATGACCGAAACAGTGCCAGGGATGAGTTTATTAGCCGCGAGGTCCCTATGCCCTCCCCGCGCCAACAAGCCAAAAAGCCTTTTAAACCTCCTCGAGAACACGCTCCTTGAACTCCCGCTCAACCTTCTGGCCCTGGTCATCCGTACCCGACTCGCCGTGCAGAGCCATCAAGGCACCAAGGTCGAACTTGGGGGACTTGAGCAGCTTGACCTTTCGGATGTGGACCTGTTGAGTGGCGTGTCAGCACACCAAAATTTCCAATGGTGGTAAAAAGGCGGGGGGTTCGACTCACGTTCTGGAGGGGGTAGATGCCCTGGGTGGACTTCTCAATCTCGCGGCCAATGACCTCGGGAATGAGCTTGGAGGTGAGCTGGGTAAGGGTGCAGCTGGAAGCCTCACGCTGGATGATGTCGGTCATCTTGCGTCGGATGGCCCGAATCTGGGAGGAGGCAGCGTAGGTGGTCTTCTTGATCTGGTTGGGGCGTCGCTTAGTGAAGGCGATGGCGAAGAGGCGGATGAGGTAGTCGTCGGTGGTCTTGACGGTGACGTTGGCCTCAATGAGGGTCTGCCACTTTCGCACCAGGGATCGGAGCTTGTCGGAGGTGAAGTCGAGGCCGTGGAAGTTGGTCAGGCAGTTCTTGCCCTGGACCTCATCGACACGGAGGCGAACCTTTCGGAAGGCGTGGTCCTCGTCCTTCTGGAGATCGGCGAGAGAGACCTCGACGATGCGGCCCTTGAGGGCATCGTTGGCGTTCTTGAGACCAGTGGTCCGGTTCACGAGGGTCTTGCCGACACTGCAATATTTGGTCAATCGCTGCCCACAAAATATCAAATTCTCGATTCGCGTCGCAACTCACTCTCGGACGTTGAAGGGGTTAGGGGCCTGGAGAATTCGAGTCAGCCGTGTTCATAGCAGTGCGCATTGCATCTCATCGGATCGAGAACCACCCACCTTGATCGAGTACCAGTCCTTGCGGGTGAAGGGGTCGACCGTCTTCTTCTTGAGGCCCTTCTTGCCCTTGGAGAGTCTCTTGTTCCTGCAGAATCGCGTAAGTCGATAATCCTCATCGCTGCTCGTCGTGGTGATGCTCACTTTCCAACCGCCATGTTTGCTGGCCTATGTGTGAACCGTTGGAGAGAAAACCGAAGGTACTGTCTGGAGAGATTGGAGGAGGGGCGAAATAATTTCAGGCTTTGTGTGCACCAGCTTAGGTCTAAGCGAGTTGGATCGAAAATTCGCGGCTCATGGTTATTCCGGCGCTAAGGCTTGTGGGCTTCGGAGAGGGCAAGAGCGGCCTACATCACGTGCCGAGAAAGATGAAAAATGTGTGTGGGTCAGTTGAGCCACGTTTCCGCCACAGCCTAGATCCAAGACTTTTCTCTCCAGCCCCTCGAATCGATTGAGTGCCTGGTGAGACATTCGTGATGAGGCTTGGAACTTCACAGGTCGACACGGCCAGGCATAGGATAGATGTTAGTCGTTATCGATGCATTTATCGCTTTCTCATTCGTCGCCTATCAAAAAAGGATAGATGTCTATCAATCATTCAGACAACGCCCATAGCAAAATGTGACTTGCTGTACATGTTTGTTTCGCCGACTATGTTTTACAGAATGTATCGCTAAATCCAGAACCTCGGCGTCTGGTTCGCCATTCAAGGGTCGCTATTCAAGGCCCCGACTTTTGGTTTGTTCCTCATCCGTCCTGTAACTTGACCTCATTGAGGTGCAGTTCGTTCCCCATCTATCGTGTACAGCATTGGTCTCAGTGTCGCCGCTCATGAGGCAGGAAGCCTTTCACCGGCCTCCGCCCATCCTGGTCCTAGAGCGTAACCTGTCCGCCGCAACCTCGTCCTCCCGCGGTTGGTGATGATGCGAGGAGGCGGTACGGTTGCTGGTGGGCGACGGGATACAACTGCCTCCGGATCTGTGCCTCGCTGTCACTTGCTCCTCCACGGAGCCACAACAGGGCGCGCAACTCTATATCGAGAGTTTGGTCCTGCTGGTTGAACGATTCGCGTCTTGCTCATCGCTGTCATGTCGTCTGCCATCTCGGTTCGAGGCCATCCGGTTCCCCTCACCCTCGTCCCCTTCACCCTTCAATCATCCGAGTCCTTGTCGATGTCCTCGGACTTGTCCCTATTCCACTCCTCAAAGCTAGGGAAGCTGAAGTAGTAACCTTGGATCGGTGTCAGCTTGGGCCAAAACAGGTGACGGATGAGATTGCGAGTCGACATACCAGAAGGTGAGTCAACCAAGACTACGTCTTGACTTCCGGGGCTGCCGGTGGGAGACTGGTCTCGATCATCGCGGCAGATGACAATAGCTTCGGCGCGGTGGGGGATCGGCTCTGGGGCTGATGATTGCTCTGGAGGCGGGGCATAGACGACAACGCGGCTCAGCAGATCAGTTGCTTTCTGTGGCGATCCAGGTCCAGCAAGTGATCCGCGAATGGCATTGGATGTGGTGATTGATGGTTCAGTCGCGCTGGAGCGAAGAAGTCGTGGTCGTTGACGGCTGGTATTGTGTGATGATGACGACGACGACGAGTCTCGACGGTGAGCCCTCACCGCACTTCGAGTGTCTCGCGAAAAGGAGGCCATGATCATCGAAGATGTGATGTATGCGAATGTTGTAATGTTTGCTTGTTCAATCAAGGGTGCAAAGCCTTGTGAATTAAAATGGAATATAGGCAAAGGTGGGTTAGCATTGAAAAGAAAGCAAAAGCTGTAAGGTTCGTGGAAGCCGTGGACGGCAGTAGCTGGCAATACATATGAATCTGCAACCACCTGGACAACAACCAAGGCATCCACATCCACATCCACATCCACCCCCCAAGGCTAGGTAGGTACAACAAACTAGTCAACGCGTCGACATTACGGTACGGTACGTACAGAGACAAACATGGATGCATCAAAAGTCATCAAGCTTCGGCGGCAGTGCGGACATGGTCCACCCGTTACCCGACATGAGCCATCCCATCACCAGGGCAGACTTGGCCAGGGCATCAGCAAATTCACCCGTGGTCGCCCGCCATTCACCGCGCACCTCTTCCCACAGCATCACGCAACAACAGGCCCTGGGACCGTCCTGAAAGTGTCCTTGTGGTGCCTGGGGGTGCCAGCTTCTGCTCGCCACTTGTCGGCTCATCGCTGCATTGGGTGCCAACTTCGTGTCTCGAGGTGTATGGCCCAAGTATCCCTGGCGTTGGGTACGCCCGGGCCCCGGGGCCTGCAGGCGGGCTTCCCGTGCAGTTGCATGCGGGGATCTTCTAGCCCACGAAGCCAGTGAAGGCTCGCCCTAGCCAGACAAGACTCGGGCGCGTCGGGGCCGGAGCTATTGGTAAAGGTCGGTAAGGACGCGGGAGCGACCGCCGTCGAGCTACCGTCGCATTGCTACCCAACAGGTCCCCCAGATGCATACCGCTCATGTTGGATGCCATCCATCCATCCATGGCAGCAGATACGGACGGCGACTATCTTCCCTGGAAACAGAGAATGATACAGTACGGTAGCAGACACGAAGGGTCAGCGGTTACGCTCCTTGCTAGCCCAGGCCACTCTAGCGTGCTACCTTTGGAATATGGTGCAGTTGGGAGGGGGGTTGCGCTGTGCATGTACGATGATGGGGGCGTGATGGCATTCACAAAACAGAGCGGCCTCGGATCAGCATCACAGGTGGACAATCCCACAGCCCTGAACCGTGCTGTACCTGGAAGCCAAGATGTGCACGTTGTCTGTCCGGGTAATTAAATCCAGTCTAGCACGTTCCCATTTCTCGACAGCCCCGGCCGCTCTGCCGTCGAGATGGTAATATGATGGATCATTGATCGCCTTCCAGGCCGGGGTGCGCAGCCATCGGAGTATTTCGCTCAGGAGACACGACACTCTATTATTGCACTTGTCAGACGCTACAGCAAGACGTGCTCTTCACACGTGTACCCAAGGATAAGGGTGCAATTTCCAAGTGGGAACGGTAGGTAGGCGCAATTACACTTATTTACATCCTATGACCGCCTCACCGGCCTCGTGGGGGCCGCCCCGTAGGCTTCCATCCCGAGTTCCACCAGCGACCTGTCATTCTCCATCTTCAAATCTCGCAACCTCTACAACCCGGCTCCTTGGAGGCGCTTGCGAAAACGGCCGTTCCAAAGTTTCCAGTATCGCCCCTGATTGCCCTGTGCGACCTCCCACTTTGACCGGGTACCTCTTTCGGGGCGCTCAGCCCCAACACCATGGGCGGATGGCACCGTGGCACCGTGGCATCGTATGGATTCTGATCAATCAAGATGAGCCTCCCACGCCAAACGACCCAGACCGACATGCATAGTTGGTCGCTGCTGACGCACCCCGCGACAGCCAAGTCCGCCACGTCTCTCCCGTCCCTGTCCCGCGCCCTTCAGCCCGTCCGGATTAGTGGTCGAAGCTGCCACAGTCATCAGTCTCTTGGTCCATTTCTCCTCGGTTGAGATGTTGATTTGGCTTACTCTTCCCAGATTCTTCCCTGGACTGCCTGCAGCTCCTCAGTCGTCATACGTTTGCCCGTCGTAAAGTAGCCTTGATCTTCCGTTAGTTCCCGGAAATCTTCTAGACCTCGATATGAAGCATACCAGCTGTAATCTTGGCATCAATCTCGACTCTCGAGTCGGCCGGAATCAGCTCCTCGGGAAGCTCGACTCTCTCATGGATAGGGATTCTAGATGCGCGTTAATCGGATCTCTTGGTCCGCTCGGCCGGCCTTCCGGCTCCTATCAACTTACCCCTGTCCCACGATCGCATCGTGCTTCATACTAAGCGCATCGTCAGCTGTTTTCACCTTGACGTGTCCATCGATAACCGCTCACTTGCTCATGCTAAGCATCCTGTCAATCTTCTTGATACCTAGCCAGTGCAGGATGTCCGGCATCAGAGCCTGGAATCGCATGTCCTTGACCCCGGCAATGTTCTCGGTCCGCTTGAAATAGTCTGATGCGCGATCGGCTCCGCGTTTACGGGCATTGTAGACAACTACCCCAGTATTAGTACTCCGAGTCTCCACGCCGGTTGTGTTCCCGAAACGAAGGGATATCCTTACGATACTGCCAGTCCTGTTAGATCCACTCTGTTGCGTCTACTAGCAAATCACTTACCTTGGTGACTTCTCCCAGGGCTCGTCCCTCCTTTCTGAAGTAGATGACTACGCCACTTCCACCATTCTGCGCCTCCTTGACGGCTTCCTCGATACCAAAGATGAGGTATGGTCGGCAAGTACAGATGTCAGATCCGAACACGTCACTGCCGTTGCACTAGCAAGAGGTAAGCTGAGGCCTGACAGGAAGAGTTGGGGGCCGTACCTCGTCGTGGATTCTCAGAGACAGTCGAACAGACTCATCCGACATCTTCGCAGGATCTCCGAAGCAGTAGACAGTAAGACCACCTCGAAGATATTAGTCAACAGTTTACCGGCTGGGTTTTGTGACTTACCAATGGGCGGAAGAAAGACCTTGATGTCTCCGCGAGTGATCAACTTGGATATGTCAGCACTTCGACTTCTAACATCACTTGAAAGATGGACATACCTCGGGGTAACTTCCTCCAGTATGTTCAAACAGGGAACGTCGGAGTGTAGCCTCATCTGCATCAAGTCAGTGACGGGTTCGGAGGTTATGCTATAGTCTTACCGATGCCAAATCTCTCTGCAACACCAGGTAGATACCAGACCTGAGGAAGATACGGTTAGTCAAGAGCTTGGTCTGCTTGCCAAAGAAGCTCTTACAGGTTCAACAGCGAACTTGGTAACAGCCAGTTCACCCTGATCATTGAGGCAGACCTTGCCGTCAGGAACCCTAACATCATCAGTTATGTAAAACTTCGAAACACGTTCGAATTTGACTTACAGGCGCCCAGCCTTGACACTCTCGGCAAGCTCAGGTAGCTGATGACAACATATTCAGTAACCTCTTCAACAGTTCGGATTCCAATCGAGTATCACCCACCTTCATATGAGCCTTGGTGATGGCAATGGTCGGTCGAATGTCGACTAGGGATTCTATCAGCGAGCTTGTTGCAAGTTTCGAGCCTCAAACCCTACCGTTATCTTTCTCGATGGTGTCTTTGAAAAGCCAGGGGGCAAGATGACCCCAAGGGTCCATCGCCACGATCTTTTTGGGGTCTCCCCACTGAGGGAAGGGACCAATGTTCGCGGCCGGCTCGGTGTTGGTAAAATCGGGTCTGTTCAAAAGCATCGTCAGTTTTGTGTGTGTTTCTTTGGGTCAAGGCCACAAACCGATGGTCGCCGCTCAGCTCGTTGCTGGCAACAGCGAGGGCGTAGTAGATGGAGTACGAACCACCACTGTGAATCTTGTTTAGTATGTATTGCAATGATTCGATTGGTCCGGAATCGACTCACTGGGCTAAGTAACGTTGTTAGCGAATAATAACGGACATTGACGTGGACAAAACATACCTCCAACGGCTGAACGATACGCATGGACGTTAGCAACACGGAATCACGCACACATCACGGGAAACATTGAACGAACCATTACGACGTCGGATAGTGGAGGCAGCCCTGGAAACTACGATAGGGCCGCGTTTAGAAGGATCTGAGTTTCCCCAGTCCATAGGCAATGGCTTGATTCCAATTTGCTTAGGATACGTCCTATTTACCTTTGTGTAAGTGACCTGTGTTAGTGGGGAATGTGCGAGGGTCCTCACGTCAAGATAATGCGCGACGTAAAGCCTTGGCGTTGACTGGGCGTTGGAGGAGCCGGAGCCTTCAATTTGTCGGCAGATTCGAGAGGAGAGTCCACAGAAGGCGATTCGCCCTCGTCGGCTTCGTTGCGTGAGTCTGGGACATAGACGCTGTTGGCAGTAAGGTCGCCGTTGGATCCGGCCGCTTCCTCTATCGACTTGCCCGACAGCGACTCAATAGCGTTCACGAGAAGCGATTGAGTGCGCTGGATTTCACGGAGAGCGTCCAAAACGCTTGCCTGCTGATCGCCGGGCTCCATGGTGAGAATCCAAGGTTTGTACAATGGCGATAAAGGAAACTGCTGTTGTGAGTGTATCTCTAGGGTAGTTCCAGGAGGTTGACGGAGTGGAGTTGTAGGTATTGATTGAATGCGACGAGTGACAAAGAGATGAGGTGAGGAGATTGAGATTCGACGGGATTCAATAAATAAAAGAAAAGAAAAGTAGATTGGAAGACGGGGAAGGGGGGAGAAAAGAGAGGAGGGACAAGAAGAGCGGTCGGCGGAACACAAGGTGACACCTACCTAGACAGTTTCATGACCACGGACGACATGACTGAAAGCGACATCCTCTTATCCCCTCCGACCGCCCCGATGCCTCACGTAATACATAATGAGGCGTAGGTATCAAGCAGGAACCCATCGACCTTGCCTCATCTGTCGTATCAGGGTCACCAGACCTCGTGGGAAGGTCCCCTGTAGAATCATAACTTCACTTATCGGGCCGCCATCAAGGGGCTAGCATGAACTGTCAGGCATTCAGGAGGGGAGCTCTCCCAACAAGGAGAAGTCATGATAGCCAGTCGCTGGTTTCTCTGACGGGAAGCTTGCATCTAGCTCCTCACTATTCGCTGATAAGAGGCCACATGATAAGACGGCACATTGAAACTCTCAAGCCTCGTCCCCACCGGCGGCCGGCGGAGCTACCCCGCCAAATCGGAGAGGAGCCCCTTGCGTCCAGCCGCCGGCGCCGGCGACCTTAGCCCAGGCAGGCCCGTTGCTGATGAACGTCATCTCTCTCTTAAAGACACTGAAAGGCAACACGGCAGGGGTCACAGGTTTGCTGTTTGCTGTTTGTTGGGCGCCTCTCTTGGCTCTTCCTGTGTGTCCCAAGCCAACGCCTTCCATTCACACTGCAAGCCTTTGAACAAAGAGACGCACCGTTACCGCCATGCCTACCCTGTTATGTATTCAGGCATCATCCTACTTGCCCATCCATCGAACCTATTTGATAAGGATAAACCAGCTTACCTACCTAGGTAGGTACTGTAGGTAGCTCGACGGAACCCGGCGTAGGAGATCTCAGAGGCCGGAGGTCGCCGGGAGGCGGGGGCGGGGCTCTTCGGTGTGCCTCCCCCGCTTGATGCATGCGCTATGAGCACACCTGTCGTCGATGGCACTTTCCTGACCGTGAACAAAGACCCGAGCACGTGCGACAGAAATCAGGCTGCTGATAAGATAACGCACCAACACCCCTGGCGCGTTTGTTTCTTGCGACAATCCCAAGCCTAACATCAGCAATATTGGTGGCATCTTTTTCGCATTCTTCGACCCGGATCGCGACCCCGAAAACACCACCATGGGAAAGCGCAAGTCGTCTAGTAAGCCTATGGGGCCCAAAAAGGTTTGTAGTTTACACATAGCGGTCCTGAAGACCCTCCGCGCTCACGCTAAAGCCAGTCCACCCCCCTGCCTACAACTTTCGCATGCCTTTTCTGCAACCACGAGAACTCGGTCTCTGTCAAGCTTGACAAGAAGGCTGGCGTTGGCCAGCTTGACTGCCGTATCTGCGGACAAAAATTTCAGTGTGCCGTCAACTGTACGATACAGCCATCTCAAACCTCGGGCGCATCAGCCACTAACTTTGCGACAGACCTCTCTGCTGCAGTCGACGTCTACGGCGAGTGGGTTGATGCAGCTGGTACGCCCCCTAATATCCCGATGCTTTACGATACAACAAGGTGCTGACTGATTTGATTAGACTCGGTAGCCAAGGGGGAGAGCGCGGACGCCGGTTACACCGGAACTTCTCGCGGTGCAGGATCTGGACGTGCCGCGGGCGGCCGGACAACGGTCGATAACGATGAAGACGATAGACGATCCTACGAGGGTGAGTATGATGATTATTGAAAGTTTCTATGCGCCCTATCTCAATACCAAGACATACGTCACTCAATAACCGACAACCTCCCTCCATGCGCTTGCGATACAAACGAACAAATGACCTCTTCGATGGTTCTCTCAAATGGTGTAAAATCGGTCGCCAAAGTCTCCCAGACCAGGAACGATATAGCTGTTGGAAGGTCAGCATATGCATTGACTTGTTTGAGTCTTCATACTTTTTCTCGTCAAGGCCCTGTGGATGTTGGTCAGCCAGTGGTTTCATGCGATGTGTGCAAGCGAAATGACGAACCTGGTCGATGAAAGCCGTCACGACCCTCAAGCGGGGGAACTTGGCAGAGAAGCTCTTGACACCCTCGGGGCTGGCAATCAAGTTGAGGAACAGGATGTGCTCCTCCGGCACGCCTCGCGCCTTGAGGACCTGAACTGCCATGGTCGCCGAGCCGCCTATTTCGTTTGGTCAACATATTTGCCTGCGTGAAGAGGATAAACCGTAGAGCGGAAAGGAGAATCGAATACCTGTAGCGAACATGGGATCCAGGAGAAGCACCCATCGGTGGGCAATGTCCTCGGGTAGCTTGTCGTAGAACAACTTGGGCTGCGCCGTCTCCTCGTCTCGCTGGATCAGAATCTTGCCAATGCGGACGGAGCGGCAGCAATCTCGAAGACCCTGCTCCATAGCCTCGCCAGCTCTCATGATGGACACGCCGCAAATCTTTCCCTGGAACATGAGACCGTTGTAGGTGCGACCCACAGGTGTGGTGACGGTGTGCTCAATGACGGGCAGGTGGTTGAGACCCTCCTCGACCAGTAGTCGAATGATGCGGTTCGAGTAAAATATGAAGTCTGCTCGGTCTGTTTCCTTGCTGCGGATCATCCTAGATATTCTCAGCTCCGTGATGTGGTGACCTAATTGGGATCTGAGACGTACGACAGGAGAGCAATGAGCTGAGGGGTCTGAGGCAGGACATGGACATTGTCGAGGTTGACATTGACAGAGACGGTCGCGTTAGGTTTCTGCTGGTGATCACGGTATTCAGGGCCGACGCCAGTCGTGGGAGCTTCCTGGGTTGTCTTGTCCGTCATGTTGGCGGTTTGGAACTGACGTCGGTATTTGGAGTAAGCGGTTGATAGTGGGAGAAGGATTCAGAGCTGCCACAGAGCTTTGGTGGGACAGGTGGGGTTATGATTTTGAAGTTGAGGTGTCGAAGGTTGTGTGTCTATTCAAGGAACCAAGAATGAATAAGAAGATTGAGCTTGTGGGAGAGGAATTATCTTTCATATGAACCTTCGAGGATAAGAGTCTGGAGCCCTGCATTGCCCGCCATTTCGAAGCCACCTGCATATGCGCAAAACGGGGTCTGGAGAGCCATGGGCAACACGCGGGGGATTCCAATGGCGATGCGACGAGGCCGGAGTCGACCGCGTCGCATTGATAACAGTGGAGATGGCGCCCGGTACTTCTGCGTTCGCACCGAGACCACTACGCAGCAGGTACTCGTCGGTACTTTTTGTGTCCGTGACAAGTTCAAGGTAGAAGGGCTGTTTATTTTATTTTTGGCACTTGCAATATTCACACTAAAGGCCTGGCGTCGTTATCCGAAGAGCCGCAACGTTTCAACGTTAACAACTACCCTCACGTTACAGGACCCTTTGAGGTGCACTCAATCAACCCGAGCACCTCCCCCAGGACAACTTCCTCCTGTCATCCCACTGCAAGCACCCGAACTTGCAGAAACCCGTGCCTACCCGCCTCCTTCCTTTGTGTTTAAATCGTACTCTGGCAATCATCGATTCCCTTGTTCACCTGGCCATCTCGCATCACGTCACCTCGCCCAGGCCCTAGGTATATGGCTTAATCCCATCCCAGCCTCCGTCACCGTCGTCTCAAACGACACGGTCGCGATGGCATCGCGAAATGGCTCGACCGCGCCCACCCCGCGGAAGTTGGTGACGTATGGCAAGCCCTCGCGCAAGAGGCATATGCAGAGTGCGATGCCGCTGCGAACTGCCGAATCGTACACGACATCATCAAGCCACGTCGAGCCCGCCGAACCTGTCGCAAAACCATCGGCGCCCTCGCTCCCAAGATCAACATCGGATCCATCCCCGAGACTCCATGTTAACAGTCGACCGAGCGCGCCCGGTGGGTCAAGCCGCGCGAAAGCCGGGGAAGGACAGAAGACGGAGTCGCGAGATGCGACAGACTCGAAGAAGCGAAAGCGCCTTCAAGCTGCGCTTGCAGAGTCGATGGATGATGACGGCGCTCCTTCACCACAGAAGCAATCAAAGCCTACGAAGACGACGCTTCCACGACATCCGCCAGCCGCGACGTCCCAGAACGATGCCAAGATCCCTGATCTCCCTCGTCGCGATCCCTTGATGAAAAAGAGCCCTAAAGACGCAGGCGCTCGTTCCCGCCTTCTACCTCGAAGCAAGTCTGATATATCAGCAACTAAATCCAGCCTCGGACCGACGCCGATTCCCAAGAGCCGCGAGCCAGAAGCGATGAGGCCTAAGAAGCGACGTCCACGATTGATTGATGCGCTCGCCGCCCAGCGACAGGACAGCCCAGATTCCGACGATTCAGCTCCAGAAGTCGATCATCATAGCCCGCCATCGCCCGTATACAGCGGGGCGGCAACGCCTTCGCAGCAATCACAAGACAACTCACAAACCAACTCCCAATACAATTCTCAAGATGCAGTCCTTCGGCCGAGAGCTCGCCCTGCCGGTGTTCAAGGGAGACGAATAAAGTATACCTATGGACAATCTCGATCGATTCTAAGCGAGTCCTCGAAACTCAGCGAGCCTGGAATGGGGGCAGGCATGGCTACCACAGAGGAAGAGTTGGACGCACTGCTGGCTTCACCACCCCCACCACCTATAAACCCCCCGGACCCCTTTGATATGAGCGATGTCGACCTGGATGACGACGGAGATGTGCGTCCCGCAATCAAGAGCGTACACGAGTTGCGGCGGGCGGGAGCGAACAATAGATTCGCCGACGAGATGGAGGATCTGCTCGCGCGGATAGGAACCCCCAGCAGTTCTCCCTCAACCATGAGGAGGAATGCGTTACTGGAGCTTGCGCAGAAACTACAGCACAAGGACTTTATCGGCCAGTTCCGCGACCATGCCACCCGCGATAAAATTGCTACCAACATCGGTCAAGAAGAAGATGTGGTCAGCGGGTTTGCTCTGACGGCCGTCCTCGTCACGTTTCTGAACTTCACTGATGCGGCGCATCTCCTGCGACAGCTGGTAGAGGACGGCCTAGGCAAGTTGCTTGGTGTCCTTTTGCATGCATCCGAGGACATTGATGAGATTGTACAACGAAAAATGAGACTGTCCAAGATGAGCAGGGCTTCTGTAAGCCAAGTCAAGACGCTTCTGATGAAGATGGATATTTGGCAAGGGCGTCACCTTCAGGAGCTATCACCTCAGACGCTTGCTCTGCAGTTGCTGAACATAGTATGTCAGCGCACCGACCCTTTGCAGTCTTCAGGGGTCATCAGAGACATTGAAAGCGATCTCACTGTCATCATGGAACGTTGCACAACTGTAGACCCGAGCACCAATGCGGTGTTTGCTCTTGTGGTCTCAATTCTGGAGACACAATCAAGCCAAGCTGTGGGCGATGAAGAGGAGGTCTCATGGGTATCTCAGCAGACATCCAAGGTTGCCTGTTTCCTCAACAACAGTCTGCGGCAATGGCCAGAAAAGCCTGGCACTGTCGAGACCGCAACACTCAAACTCGCGATCAACATGTCAAACACAGCACATGGAGCAGCAGCCTTCAACGACGAGGTTTTACTGGCGAGACTTGCCAGCTGCATGCGTGCAGGGTTCAAATCAGCGCTGGACGCATTGAGCAACAAACGCCTACGAGGGGAAACTTATGATGGACTCCTCCTAGTGCTCGGTGTGGCAATCAACATCTTGGAGCATTGCCCGCCTGCTCGTGCTAACATCGCTGGTGAGCCATTGGACGGCCTGGTGACCTTGTACCTACAGAACCAGGCCTCGATGAGTGAGGTGAGCTCCCCCTGCCCACAATTCACGTATGTATCCAGAGCTAACAAAAATGATCCAGGCCGACTCTGTGGAAAAGTCACAACTCACTGTGGCCTTTGGGTACCTCGCGGTGCTGCTGGGTTATCTATCGCTGATAGACTCAGCACGACAACGGTTCGCAGAGCAAGCGGGAAGTGGAGGGATCTCGAGCCTCATTAGATCGATCCAAGAGTTCATCGGAATATACAGATCCGTGGACAACAAAGTGACAGAGCTCGAGGGGCTTGTCAATGACCTCCAAATACGGCAACGGATGAAATAGATGATATGGATTGAGCTGGTGAGCATTTTGGGCGTTATACTAAACTAGAGGCTTTGCTTGTATGAGGAGGATATAAAGTCCAAAGGCGACGGATATGTGCTTTGAGAACAACTCTTATGACATATGGATACCTGCTTCAAAATCGATGATGCTCAATGTGAGCTTGATAATAACATTTCGTCAGGGAGGCCGATATGCACATATCCGGCTTGGGCGTGACGGTTAACCAACCAGTATGCAGCAAGCGAGGAGCACAACTTTAACCAGCAAATCCCGGAAGGTTTAGGCGTCACCTGCACGGACCAAAGTTACCTTAGGTATGATGCAAGGGGAGGGGGAGAGGGGAGATCCGGTGGGGGGGTTTAGTTAACTTGGGACTGGACTGGACGCAAGTCGGTTGACCTGAGTCTGTCTGGTTGCACTGACACTTACACTTGACGTACACCTGAACTTCCAGGCTGTTACACTGGCATCCATCATCCATCCAAACTCCGATCATACATCCCGTCGCCCATCAACTCGCATCCGTTTCGTTTTCGTCCGTACAGTAACTGTGACTGCGCCGGCTGTAGGTCTCGGCTCTGTACCGCCACCTGCTCCCTTTTTGGGCTCTCTCCCCCAGCATCTTTACCCGGCTCCAAAGCGGCGGTTTCTCCAACTGCCCTCCTCTTGTTCCACTCACTCTCTCTCGCCCTGCGTGTGCGATCGCGACAGGACGCTGTTCCACCATGCCTTCTCCCAAGCAAAGAAAGGTCGCCATTGTCGGCAGCCGCTCCGTCGGTGAGTATTCATTCGTACTGATCCCCCCTCTTCATGTTGGAATTTGCTTCTGCGAGTGTCTGGTGCAGATAGAGCTGACAGATGGATCAAACAGGCAAGTCATCTCTGGCGGTGCGGTTCGTGGACGGACACTTTGTCGACAGCTACTACCCCACGATCGAGAACACGTTTAGCAAGATGATCAAGTACAAGGGCCAGGACTTTTCTACCGAGATTGTCGACACGGCAGGCCAAGACGAGTACAGCATCTTGAACTCGAAGCATTTTATTGGAATCCACGGGTACATGCTCGTCTACTCGGTATCATCGCTGCCCTCGTTTGAGATGGTGCAGGTCATTCGGGAAAAGATTCTAAACCATCTGGTGAGTGTCACACCTCTGCGACGAGAGAGCGCCAGAAAGCTGACAGTTGATCTTCTAGGGCACCGAGTCGGTCCCCATCGTCATCGTTGGCAACAAGAGCGATCTGCGACCCGAGCAACGGCAAGTCACCCCCGAGGACGGGCAGAAGCTCGCCGAGAAGATCCAGTGTGGCTGGACCGAGGCGAGCGCGAGGTACAACGAGAACGTGGGCAAGGCCTTTGAGCTCTTGATAGCTCAGATCGAGAAGTCGCAGAACCCCGGCGAAGCTCCTGCGAAGAGTAATTGCGTCCTTATGTGAGGCAATTGCGAAACTCTCTCTTCTTCCCAAAGAAGCCCATTCCACCACCCAGGCGATCACGATCACGATGATGATTCGGAGCCGCGGGGCAAAAAACCCAGGCGCCCAGGCCCTTGTCCTGTCGTTTCACAGGGTCACAGGGCACAAGGTGGTTCGGGATGGCCAGGACATGGGCTTGATTCAGAGTCCTGTTTATGGCTAAATTCTCCGTGGTGTCAGATTTTGTACGCAGCCATCATTGACGACTGCCAACTTTGTCCTTGTCTTGTCATTTCCTCTTCATGTCTTGTCTACTGCCTTTTATCTACAATTAGAGTATACGGTTCAATCAACGGGTTTGGTTTTTCTTTTTTGGTTTAGAATTTTCTTTGGAAGAATCTATCCCTGCCCTGACTCATGGCCGGGATGATGTCCTGATTCGTGACTGACGCCAGGGAACTTGTTAGCTTGGACATGGGGTTGACAATAGCTGCAGAGGCAGCTCGCAACTACCGAGAAGTGCTATCTGTCTTTTTTTTGGTCCCAGGTTAGGTAATTGGTTCCTGATATCTGGTCCGGGCCTTGTTTGTAAAGGTTCAATCTGCTGTTGTTTTCTTGGCGGTCTGCATCAGCAAGTTTTGGGACCATCAGGTGAATGCTTGCGACTCGATTCTAGGCCAGGCGCAGAACTTGGCCCCATTCGGCCGTTCCCGCTATCGGATCCTTGGTGGCTGCATCGGCCTCGCGTATGCAATTCAGGGTCGTATTAGCACCGGGAGAACGATTCGAGATCCGCGGTCTCGGTCATTGGGTTGCATGCCCTGCCTGACCTGACCTGTGCTGTAGGAGGCCCTTGGAAGAAAAAGTTAGGAATCCGATGCCCTTGTCTTGGCTATTCACCGGTGAAATGAAATCCACGGGATTTGCTGTGTCGCCGTAAAATCCGGATATAGAAATTTGTATTGCTCCCATGGAGTTGTTCTCCTCTGCTTGTGTTGTCCCAAAAGTACCCATCTTAAGTACCTTGCCGCCTAAACTTTGGGCAGAGTGTACTTTGGCCACTGAGACCCTACGTCCAGGTGGTACGTGTGCCAGGCATCACAGCCTCAATTTACATCTCACCGCGCATCAGCGCACCTTTGTCCTCCATCCTTTTATCACGGCCCCTTACACAAAAAAAAAAAGAACAAGACACACAAAGCAAGAGACTCACTCACCAGTCAGCGAATAACCAGATTAGACCTCTCCTTTTTGTTCTCTCTTTCTTTCCTTCCCATGTCCTTACAAGTGATACCCGCCCCTGGCTCATAACACCCATTCTCACCAATACCCTCAAACCTCAGCCTGATGCCCAATCCCGACCCTGCCACCGACTGCCCCTTCTGCGGCTTCAAGCCCGAAAGGGGCGAATATGAGCTCCTTCTAGTACGCATGCCTCTCTTCCCCTTTCACAGCCCCTGAATATTATCGCTTTCTTCACCGCCCCCCAAAAGGCCTGAGGACTAAGAACGCACCTACCCCCTAGCACATTGACACTCAGCACCCCGACGATCAGTCTGCCGGCGAGGATCCCGTCCCCTGTCCACAGGATGGCTGCGGTGAGCTCGTCTCGCCGGATGAGCTAGCGTACCATCTAGGGCTTCACGAGCTCGAGGCACAAGAGCCAACGCCGGAACCGCCAGCCGTACCCCCAAAGCCCGATGGCGGCGGTAGCAGCTCTAGGAAGCACGAACCGAGAAGGCCGAGGTCCTCTTCCAAGGACAACTCGCGTAAGCACCGGAGTGAGAAAAAGGTCAGTGCCATACAGGCTTGGAAGGATCTATTCTCGGGGACCAGCAGCACCAGTTCCGGGCGTGACCGAGGGTCGAGTAGTAGGACACGGCACAAGACAAAGAGGTCTGCCGTTGATGGAAGCACGAGGCGCTCCTCGAGTCGGTCTGAGGCACCTCAGCCAGTAGAGGAAGGAGAGTCAAGTCGAGAGTCAAGCCGAAAGTCAAACCGGTTAGGGGTATGCGGTCTCCTGGTCTTTATGAGTGTTAAGGGCTGAGACTAACTGGACAGAAATCTGAGCTTGGTCGGTTTGCGCACGAGAAACGGATGCCATCCTGGCTTGTAGACCTCCTACAGGATCAGGGTCAAGTTGTCAACGACGGTAAGCAGCACTACTACTGAACTCTTTATCGGTCTCTTACACACATTTAGGTGTCCAACCAGTTCTCAAACAGCTCCTCGAACAGAACCCTGAAACTCAATATGCATACTTGTGTCACCCTGAAGTACAGCATGTTTCCAAGCTACGACGAGAGGGTAAGCATCTTATCGAGAACCCACCTTTATCAGGAACGGCGGTCTAACACTGGTAAACAGGTGGCTTCTGTGGCTACAGAAACATTCAGATGCTCATCTCGCACATGATTGGTGCCAAGACACCAGGTTCGGAGCACTTTGCTCAAACCTTTCCCTCTGTTTTCCAGATCCAAGATCTCATCGAGAACGCTTGGGACATGGGCATTAATGCTCAAGGTCGCGTGGAGACGGGAGGTGTGAAGGGAACCCGAAAGTACATTGGCACGCCAGAGGTATTTCACTTTCACGTGTCATAGATGGACTGGGCTGACTTGTAAGAAACAGGCACAAGCTGTCTTTCTAAGCCTGGATATCACGCAAGTCAAGTTGTAAGCTGGTTGGGAACAATGACTAACTTGAACTTCAGTTGCTCTGTTCAAGCATTCAAGGACAAGGAGCGAGGGCGGTCCAAATCACGCCTCTTCGAGGCCGTTGAGGGCTACTTCCAAGGCGGCATCAAGAACATAGAAGACAGGATCCGCGTCACAGACCTCCCGCCAATCTACTTACAACATCCAGGTAAGAACAATCTACATCGCACACATGGGACGAGCACTAAGCAGTGATTATAGGACACTCCTTGACGATTGTGGGCATTGAGAAGCAGATGGACGGTCATATGAACATCCTCGTCTTCGACCCCAGCTTCCGCGACTCATCCAAGATCCGAAGCCTCATCGGCAGAACCGTTCAGCACAAGGCATCCTCAATCGACGAGTCACTACACCCATACCGCCGTGGAGGACACTACTTTCGCAAGTACAACCAATTCGAAGTGCTATAGTAAGCTGTCTAACC
>JAPFTC010000453.1:0-45642 GCA_030779165.1 Fusarium sp. MBC 441
TATAAAATAATATAAATATCTTATATTTTTTTTTTATATAAAATAGCTTTATTTTATATTTTATAATTATTATACTTTTATCGCTAACCTAGCTTACTAAGTTAGCTCGCCTAGGCCTTAGCTAATATAAGCTAATAGGTAGTTGCCTTCGCGGCTATCCTCGTGGCTGTCCTCGCGGCTGTCCTCGCGGCTGCCTTCGCAGCCGCCCCATATCCTTATATAGAGATACCCCCTATCGCAATATTGCAAAAAGACAAAAACCTGTCTCGAGCTTTTAATTGGTTGTTAGATTTCTCCACTATTCCACTACGTACCGGTATGTATCCCGATGTTCTCGCCAAGAAGTTAGGTGATGCCTCAGGCATCACCCAACTATGGTCCTTTGTCGGCAGGGGTATTCAGGCGGGAATAATTCCCTCGGAGAGACTGATGATATATTCAAGGTACTTTCTATCGGTAGAAATCTAACTATTAATTGTGTGTCTTTCTTTTGGCTCGAGTGGCTCGCACCACCAAGTGGTTGGCGCTGATTGGTTTCGTAACGGGAATGGAGATGACTTCGAAATGCTTCGGCAACCCGCACATTCATTCCAAAAGAGGAAGATGCAAGGGGAACGGAAGGCACGGAAGAAATGGAAATTTGTTTCTCAATTCATCTCTTCGTCTTGAGTGAAAAAAAAAATGACACCTTGGTGGCAATACCCGTTTCAGGCTCAAAGTCCCGTCGCTCCTTCCCTCGATTGCAACGCGATCAAGGGTCACGGAAGTCACGGGACTTTCCTTGTTCCGGCCTCCGCGGACTTGAACCTCCCCTCAGCCTGATCCTGCAAATCACGCTTTATCACGCTTGAGACATCATATCAGAATCAGCCATGTCAAACAAGTCATCTCCCAAGCCGTCCTCCGGCCGACAGTCGCCAATCGAGACGGCACCTACCCAACCGCTGATCGCCGCAGACAGCCCACCGGCAGAGGTAAGCAAGCAGAAGCTCAGGATGGCCTGACAAGGATGCCGGGGTGAGTTTGACAGACTGACATCTGCAACTTTATATCGCCCAGACAAAGCTGACATCTCCATCTAGCAGCTAACGAAATCTTGACACATAGGACGATAACCGAGACGACTCGGCGTTTCTACTTGATGAGCAAGTGACCCACCAGATCCAAGATCGTCAACTTCCCCTCCCTTCCCTAGCTAACCGAGTTCCCCAGAGACAATGCCAGCTCCACAGCTTCGATATCCTCGAGCATTCTCGAGTACCGTACCATTCACGGCAGGACCTTTCACAGCGAGAAGCACAACACGCAGTACTTTACCCCCAACGATGAGAAGCAGAATGAGTCCTTAGACATTGTGTAAGTTTGATGTGTCTCGCGAGACGTTTCTTGGCGACTAACCTTGATAGGCACCACTACCTCACGCTTCTTCTTGATGGGAAGCTCCATCTTGCCCCGCTCAAGGAGAATGTTCAGGTGAGATCATGCGTTTGACCTCAAAGGATGGTGGCTGATAGGCTTTACCATTCAGAAAGTGCTCGATGTTGGCTGTGGAAATGGTACGCTGGCCGAGTTTCGCATGTGGTTTTGTTGCTGACCTTTGTTACAGGAATATGGGCAATGTGAGGATATTTACTTTGTGGCTGAAGCATGGCCATGCACTGACAAACACTGGCAGCGATTTTGGCGACGCCCACCCCAGCGCCGAGGTAACAGGTATCGATTTATCACCTATGCAGGTAATGCTCATCCCACCGCCTAACCAGTTCCTCGCTGACTCTCCAATAGCCGACCTGGGTTCCGCCCAACGTTAAGTTCTTGGTCGATGATGCAACTCAGCCTTGGACCTGGCCCGACAACTCTTTCGACTACGTCCATGTTCGTTTCCTCAACGGAGCTCTCAAGGACTGGCCCGCCTTGTTCCGTGAAGCTTACCGGGTCTGCAAGCCCGGCGGTTATGTCGAGTCGGGCGAATTTGACCCTCGTTACTACTGTGACGACGGCACCGCCGATGATGAAGACACCATCAAGGTGTGGAACTCTGTCTTTGAAGAGGGTGGCAAGAAGCTAGGTCACAGCTTTACTGTTATTGAGGACGGTCTTCAGGAGAGTGGTATCAAGGAAGCAGGGTTTGAGGACATCAAGGCGTTCCCTTTCAAGGTATGCGACTTTGCAACTTGGAGTTTTGGCGCTGACTTTTTAGGCCCCTGTTGGCGGATGGACTCTTGATAAGAAGCTCGCCGAGATCGGTCGCTTCACGCAACTCACGCTTGAGAATGATATGGAAGGTGAGCTCACACATGTCTCTCATTCCCACGGATGGATCCAGCTGACACTCTTGCCAGGCTACACCCTTTTTCTCTGGACGAGCATCCTGGGATGGGCCCAGGACGAGTACCAGGTCTTCCTGGCCAAGATGCGCCGCATCATGCGCAACACCAAGACGATCCATATTTACTGCAAGTACAAATACGTCTATGGACGGAAGCCAGAGACGGAGTGACAAGGGCATGTTGAGAATATGTGGAACTAGAGAGCCTGCTTCATGGACCGACATCCCTCTACCTACCTAGTCGACTGTGGGCTCTGGCTGGCTTGTAAAGAGTCACGATAGATGATTATGAGGGCCTTGTCACCCTCGTGTTGGCAAAAGCCATTCATCTACAACAATGATGCTCAGAGGCCAAACAACGCGAAATACTGTAGAGTGCCTGTTTGATGGCCATGGTGAACGCGTTCAAGGGTGTGGTGGTTGAGAGTCCCTGCTCGTCGATGTTGGCACCTCGCATTTTACAAACACTTTTATTTCTGAATATCACAACGTGACCCTATTTCCTCTTCTAAATCCTCTTGTCCTGTGTCATCCTTCACCAGGGCCTCATCAGTCGTTTCACCCTCGACGCCCAACCCCGCAGCGGAAGACCCCAACATCGACCCAAAACCCGTCTCGTCCTCCTTTCCCCCCAGCTCGGCTAATGACGAGCCGACAAAGAGGCTGTTTAAGCAGTCGGACGAGTAATTATTTAGGAAGTGTGCCAGTTCGTCCCCATCCGCTGGCACCTGGGTCTGGGGCGAGAGCGTCGTCATGGTTGAGGCTGGGACCATCGTCGGAGGATTGAGCAAGCTCGTCGTGTCGTCCTCCGGCGCCCTTTGAACGATGGTCCCGTCATCTTCCTCCTCGGCGTCAAAGAAAGAGTCCAGACTCGATCCTCCCGAAGAGGGTGTCCCGTCACCGTCGCTGGACAAGTTTATGGCCTCCCTATACGCGTCCCTGGCCGACAGGCGCGACGTGGGTGATATGACCAATATCGATCCCAGGAGGAAGCGACGGAGGGTGTCCTTATATATTGGCACGTCCTCCCGAAGCTTTTCGACAATTGCTTCGCACCACTTCATCCCATAACGCCTGTGATCACTGGAGTACCGCGGGAGGCCGTCCAACAGCTCGTACGCCACCACACCAAGAGACCAGATGTCGACGGTCTCGTTATACCCCCTCTTCCTCTTTCCGCCGGCTCGCTGCTGCCACTCTTGGTATATCCCCGGTGCCATATACTTCTGAGTCCCACACATGGTCATGAGCTCAGAGCTATCCCCCGATATGCCAAAGTCACCGAGCTTCACAAAGATGAAGTTCTCCGTCCGGAACTTGACCAATATGTTGGCTGGCTTTATATCCCGGTGAGCAATCGGGGGGTCTTGGTCGTGGAGATACTCTAGAGCTGATAGGCACTGGCGGAGGATCGTTAGGGTTTCGTTAATCGTAAAATCGGTGTGGTCGTCTAGAGAACCGCCCGGCATATACTCGAGAAAGAGCCGCGGCTTGGACACAAAGGACTCTACAATTAACTCGACAATATGGGGCTATTAAAATATTAGTATACCATAGGATGGTGAAGGGTATTCGTTGTACTTGCGTGCGAGGCCTGCCCCATTATGCGCGCTTCCCTCTTCCATGCCTCAATATTGACATCTCCCTTCCTCATGGCCTTTTCACTTGGCTTCTTTAGGGCATACTCTTCCCCGGTACTCACGTTCCATAGATGAGTTACCACGCCGAAGCTTCCCTCGCCAAGTTTATTTCCGAGGTATATATCGTCCCTGCCTGGTGTGTTGGCCCCGGTGGGAGCCATGGTCATTGGGCGACTTATAAGATCAAGGTCATCGAGGAGTTCTTCGGGAGATGCGGTGCCGCGGCAGAATCGATCAACGTTTTCTATATATTCAGGGCAATAGATTTCATGTTGAGAAACAACGATTCGAAAGGATATATCATTTCGGATCTCAAGGATGAGGTCGTCGGTGTTCCTGGGGATTTCAGGACCACCGATGATCCATTGGAACTTGCTTCGTTTCCCTGCACCTTGACCATCGTAAGTGACCTGAGTTCCAATCAAAGATCCCCAGTCCTTGGCAATAAGACGTTTTTGTTCGTCAAATGTGATGCTGATATGGCGGGAGCTGATCCCCCTTTTCAACACCACAATATCGCAGTCCGGATGGGATCCGATCAGGATTCCCCGTCCTGTCCTTGGTATATTGCTGAACCTGATTTCTGCACATGGCAAAGACTCATTCGTGTCGCCTGGGGACTCGGTTCTTTCTCGCTCGCTCCTGGTATATGGTATTTCGTCCAAGTCTTGGGGAGGATTAGTGCATAGCCAGCTGGCGGCGATGGCTTGGGAGGCGGTGTTGGAATAAATGCTGTGTGGATACACGCACGCAATGATATCTGAGTCGCTCATTGTGAGAAGTTTGGATTTATGGATAGTTTGAGATGGTATTGAAGATTATGAAGATAGCGAGGTAAATTGGAGAAGAGCAGCAATAATGCATGCCTCGTATGGGTATATATCCACGTCTACTGCCAGTCTATCAGATACTATTGCCAGTGTCTATTGCTTGATCAGACTCGTTAGAACCTCTCATGATGTAAGTTTATGAGGGTTGATGTCGTTTCTGTCCTCATGCCTTGACTATTGACTCCATTATTCAGAGGCAGGCCGTTGTTGGTGAGACATGGTTGCGATCAACTTGCGCCTTCGCATAGCACCTGACTCAGAGAAGTACGACCGTATGTGACTACTCATAGACCATCTCGGGAGATACAAATAGCGACGTGAAACCCTCTTCAGCTCTGCTTCCGTTGATGTGTAACTGCAGCCGTTCACCTGATGAGGGGCTTCTGCTACAACCGCCAAACATCAGCTTGCACCTGTCAACATTTATTGGAGGCTAGTCACATATGTTCCTGGCCTCCTACGCATCACGCCTCTTCTCTTTCTGTTCGTGGCCAAGAAACAACATGACTTCACTGATTCCCCGAGAACCAACGCCTGTCACGCTCCCTGTCAGCCAGCTTATCGCCATGAGTGATGAGCGACTCTGTCAGTTTATGAAGGAGCACCGTGACGCCAATGGCGACTACAGTCTTCCGGTTAATGGCTGGGACAAACTGTCAAAGGACGAACGAGGACGCCTTGCCAGCCGGTTGAAGTGAGTCTTCCTCAACATGACGACCCAGGTGACAAGTACTAACTCCTGTTCACTGACAGGGCCAAGGAGCGAGTCCTCTCTCTAGATAATGAGCCCAGCTCACGACCACTTGATCTCAAGGCACTGGATGCCCGTCTGCGTCAAGTCCCGTCAGACAACCCTCCCACCGAAGTGCAAGATGAATCACAGGCCGCAGGGTTCTCGAGAGACGCGTCCCCGGGAACGAATCGCCGAGTTCATAGCAAGGAAGTCGAAACAATCTACTACCAACAGCTAGTGGATGATGGTGGCCGCCCGCTGTATCCTATCGAACTGATTGACGAGGTGCTCGAGAAACCTGAAGAATATCGCGAGCTAATCCAGCCCTTGCAAAGCTACTCTGGGAACAACCAACCTTTCAACATATTTTTAGAGCAAAACGAGAGGTGGAAGGACTTTCGCAAGTGGCAAAAGGACAACAGAGGTCTCGAGGACGAGAATGATACCTACGAAGCCTTTGTCAAAGAGACGTCGTTCTGGGAGAAGCAGAGCAATCTTGACTGGGCGCAAATGAGGTTCGAGGCCGAGATGAAGAGGAATCCATTACACCTCGAATCGCAATGGAGGTATGAAATGAAGGCCCGTAATCGACAGCGGCTCCGGTGTCGGGAGCGCGATTGCAGCGGTCCTGCCGACTATTTCGAAGCCGTCAAGCGTCGTCTTGCCAGTCATGACATTACCCAACCCTTTCAGCTCAAGGGGGACCCCAAACAGCAAGACCAACTTACCACATGGATCGAGTATCTCGGCTATGAATATTGGTGTCTTGATGGACACGCCGAGGACATGGAACGTCTGGCTCCGAAACACGATGAAGCCTGGAAAAGGCTCGTCGACGCCAAGATCGTCGGACCTCACGAGACTGTAGACGACATACGCTCTGTGGCAGGCTCACTTCGGCGAGATAATGAAGCTCAGCAGGCTCACATCGAGGTCCGCATGGCAAAAGCAGAGGCCCAAAGGGTCTTCAACTTGACCCAGGAATCTCCAGAGCGCTTCCTGATTCCAGAGAAGCAACGGGTAGAGATGCTGAACAAAGTGGCTCGGGATGTTGAGCGTGCCGAACGGCGTCATAAAAGAGTCAAGGCTCGGAATGACAAAGTCAGCGCTTTTGTCAGTGGGACGCATGAATATACCAGAGCGAAGATGAAGTGGACTTGTCATAGTCTCTATGTGCAGTGGGTTCTGAAGCAGCTTCCGTTGGTTGAAGCCGAGATGGCGCTGGCTGAGGCAGAAAAGTCTCGGGCGAGGCAGAACAAGGGAAAGAAGCGGATGCTTAGCCCTCAAGAACTGTCGCAAGCAGGCCCAAGTCAGAAAAGATAGAGGCTTGGCCAGGGATCGCACTCGCCCACAAATGGCAACTTGAACAAGCCAACGGAAGACACAGCGCAGGGTCGAGAGAAAACCCAAAGTTCGAGACCAGACAAGGCGGTTGGCAAGCGTTCGCGTCAACCTGCAGCCGCCTCTTCACATCCGCCAGGCAGGCTTAGTGCACGCATTGCAGCACGCCAGCCTCTTCCCCAACCAGAGCCTCGTCAACTGCGCCCGCGACCAACGAAGAATCCGGCTGAGAAGGCAGAGGCTAGTACTGGTGTAAAGGTAACGAAAGGCGGTAAAGTATGGAAGAAAAAGTCTGTAACCAAGACCAGGTCAAAGACGAGTCGTCGTTGACTACAAAGGGATGGTTGAAGAAGGAGCATTGCGTGAGCTGGTATTCGCTCAAAGCCACGGGAGATATTGCGTGTTACAAGGTTCACTCTCCGTAAAGAATTTGGTTCGGCGTTTCTTACGTCTGCTTTCAGGAGAATGCTTCGACATTCAGGATAGGTGTTGAAAGACGCCTAGGTGCTGTCCAAGTAGGCCGAAATATTGTTATTACATTCCACCAAACACTATTCAAGTTAGGAAACTACACTCAATTCGCTAAAGTGGGAGTAAAAATCCAATGTGTGGTATGGATGGCTAGTAATAAGGTCACCGACAGGTAAGGCATGAATGGGAGGTGTTGGGCGTGAGGGGTGTCACGTGATCGCTTGACCAACCCATACCCTCCATTCAACCTTAGCTGTGTCTATAGGGGGGGAACTCTCTGTGCTTTGACATGTATTACCTTCAGAGATCCTTGGGAAATAAGAAGATGGCAGGGATGTCCCCCTGGACTTGTATTGTTGTTGACAACTAATCCATGTCTATTCTTAGTCTGCCTGCCTGCATGGCCTCCGCCAAGGCGCATCCAAAGTAGATGAGTTTCACATCAAGGAAGCATCAAACTAGGAACGCGTCAGCATGATGAGATGAACATTGTTTGCCCGGCTTCATTTCCGATCTATACACGGATGCTGACAGCCATACATGCTCCGCAATTAAGATGAGACTTCCCCTATTGCTGCCGCTTAGCCACCTTGAACATGTAGAAGAGAATGCCTCCGTGCATACGTTTCAGGGCGTGTTTCTGGGTTTGTTTGCTTTTTCTTCGCTATCGATAGGGACTTGGGAGCGTCAGCCACTGTATAAACATCTGTGCCATCCTTGTCTATAAGGAGATCACCAAATAATTGTTGGCCTCGAGCTGAGAAAAGGCAAGGCGAACTTGGGCGAACCACTCTCAGCTCATGTAGAAACTGTAGAAAACAAGAGCCAACTCCCTCGTGATGAATCCATCTCCCCGTCAAGGACAATGGATCCGCTCTCCATCTTTGGAGCCGTCGCGGGCGGCATCTCGGTCACGTCCGAGATCGTCAAGGCCCTCGACAAGGCCATATCGACGGTTTCGAGGGTCAAGGAGGCGCCTGATCTCGCCCTATCAACCCTCCGAGACGTCTCGATGATGCGCCTTACCATGATACGCTTCCAGCAGCTCTTCGACTCGCAGAAACTTGACAGCCAGAGGAGCATTCACTTCTCCTTCGATGACGCCCAGAATGTCTTCCTCAGTTGCGTCACGTCGTTGGATCAGCTGGAGAACTTGCTGAGACCTCTCTCCGATCCACACCTGCAGAGCTTGGATATGAGTGGTCGGCTGGAATGGGCCTTGAAGGACAAGCGCATCAACCAGCTTGCCCAGCGTGTGCGAGATGCTCAGGCATCACTAAATTTGATGCTTACCATTATGCAACAGTCTGTACCTTTGTTGACTTGAGATTCAATTTGGGCCGGTTTTTAATGCTAACATGATCTAGCGAGTCCCTCCTTGAAGCCCGTGAAGCCATTGCCGACTTGTCGGATATTTGCAAGAGGATCGCCCCAAACGTCGCCCATCTCAAGGGTAGAAGCATCGAATCCATTCCAAGCGTTCGAAGCATCCAAAGCGACGATGCATCCACCATTAGACCAGTGCCTTCCAAGAGGCCCGAATCTATCGTCATCCCGAGTCCCCAAAGCGACGCCCCCAGCTCCAGATTTGCTTTTGAAGAGACGCTGGAAGCATCCAGACCCTATCGCAGAGTCCCAAGCGGTGTTGACGAGGTCTTTTCCTATCGGTCCTCGGTGCTTAACATGCGTGCCCTTTCGCTGCTCTCGAAGCTCTCGGCGCGCAGCTTGGGCAACATGTCGACAATTTCGTTTGTCGCTCTGCCCATTTTCTGCAACGATCTATCCAACCCTCAACACTACACATTTGGCGACGGCAACGATACTGATAAGCAACCGGCCTCAGCCGTCAACCTCAACATGTTCCCCTCGCCGCCTCCAAACCGACCTCTACCACCAACACCATCCTTGACTCCCCCTTCACCACCGCAAACACCGCAAAGTCCTTCTCCATCAACAAAGGTCAGCATGTGGGGGATGCTCAAGGCCATGAGGAAGCCACTTGAGATCGAAACTCATAGCATCCCCCAATACCAGGACTTATACCCCCCCAGTCCAGCCTGCAAGACAGCTGTCAGCATTGGAAAGCATATACCTTCGATGAAACAGCTGAGCCAGCTGCAACTTAACACCAGCGAATGGCACCTTTGCCATGGCGTTGGGGGGGCTGCCTTGCCGCGGCGCCATCGACACGTCGCTTTGCCAAGAGGTATTGAGCTCTAAAGTACAAACATAGACTTGACTAACACATCCTCAGTTCTCATCAGAACAACTATACACTTCCCAGATGGACCTAGGTATGTCCCCTCACTTGGACGAGGCACCCACACAGTTGACTTACATTCCTTATTAGCCTGGTCCAAAGGCTTCCTCGACCAATTCTACTGCAAAGGATGCGAATCCACCTTGTGCGACATCGTCTCGGCGAGGCGACCAGGATGGTCGTCATTTGAGCTCTGGTGTGGCTCGGGAACTTGCCTCGGTGCCAACCCTGACTTGAAGCTGTGTACTAGATCCGCACGCGACCTCAAAGCCGGCTATAAATTAGACGGCTTCCTGGGATACCGCAATCTCGCTAGGAACGAGGTCAAGTGCGCACGATGCTTCTTCCTCTGTCCTGCTTGCGAGATGAACAGGCGAGAAGTCGACGGGAGTAGTCTACTCCAATCTGATCAAGACGATATCAAAGACGAAGAGTGCACAGAAGCGGCTGACGACGCCCTTTGCTCAATACTGGACGAGTTTTTGCCCCCTCGGGGGCGCACATTTGAATATCCTGACACACCAACAACATCGGATTCTGGAGACAGCTCCTCACAACTGGATGAACACACTCAATCGACACCAGAGGGACAGGGTGTATCTGAACCATTTTTGGCTCTACTCGAAGAAAACCAAGGCGCCCTAGAGTTAGGGAGTGACATTCTTTCCACCAGGGAGGAGACAAAGGCAGATTGGGGCATTAGAATCGAGTATCCGGGCGTCCCCTTTCACGGGGGACACAGTAATCCCACCGGTTCTCTTGCTCTGATATTCCAGGCATTGAGTAGTCCGGGTTTGTGTCCGGGGCTCTACACGGATGAGGACACAACGACAGTGCCATCGCCAGGAGACGCCGAGGATGATATGTCTGACTTTCATGGCTTTCTACCAAGTGAATTATTCTACAAAGAATTAGATGAGATAACAAAAGAGTCAGGGGGCGTTTAATGAGCTGGTAGCCCAAGCAGGGCATTCGAGGTGATGGCAAAGAGTCTTGTCGAGGGAAAGCAGGCCTCCAGGCTGCAGGAGTCTTAACCCAATATTTGTATTATTATTCATGAGTTGCGTACGATGGTAAGCATGAGTTGTATTGATAACCATAGAAATATCTTGTATAATAAGAATGGTTGATGCCAAAACCGCCGTCCCATGAAAGAGCCACTAGAGGGCAATGATAAACAGGAATCATAGGCGATCCCTTTTCCCTCAGCCAGTTAATAGCTTCTACGTGAAAGCAACAACCACGACATGTTCCTATCCAGCGAATTATCACTCCCAGCTTCTATTTTGACGCCGTTCGCTTCTCCTACGAAAGAAGCATCCGAATTTTGGTGCCCTTTCTGAGCCTCACGGTCTTCATCCCAGCCGTTGGCGACATAGCCCAAAAGTTGATTCGCCGTGAACGGCTGAGCCACACCACCAAATCCCCAGCTTCTGAATTCGGTAAAATTGAAGCCAGCAATGGAAGCATTTGCCGCATTCTTTGGAGCAGCATCTTGGAACCAGCCTGTGACTGCGGCCTGATGTTCGAGGTATCCCTGGAGTGTGTGGTGAACCAGGCTGAGTTCCCTAGACTCGGGGTCGTAGGATAGCAAGCCCTCGGAAATTGACACAATTGTGTCAACCGACGGAAAAAACATTTCGTCGACCTCTTGTGTCCCTGGCTCATCCGCAACGGCGCGCTGGAGCTCCAAGACGCTGACAGGTCGTCGCGCGAAAGCTACACAAGCAAGGACCCTTTTAGCCAGCTTCCGAAGCGTCGCGCTTTGTCGGTCTATCCTTTTAGTAGATTGACCGTAAACATCGCAGAAACTGCGAGGGAGCTCCAGGAGCGCCAGCGCCAAGTCTCCGACCGCAGGCTGCTCGACCAGGGTTGTGAGATGAGAGACGGCAACACGAAACCTATCACAATTAGCCTCCCATATCATAGGATTTCAGAAGAACCGGTACTAACATTCCGCCATGAGCCTCAGAGATGGTTCTTTTGATCTTTTTTTGTAGTGTGGGATCGTTCTGCACAAAGTCTTGCATGTACTGCAGTTGGTCGTCGACATAACTCTGGACATCCTCCTCGTTCGCGGCGATATCGTAGACGCCAGCCTCTTTGAACTGGTTCTGTATGTCTGGAATCTGCCTGGATGTTACTAGGAGGTTAAATCCTGTGCTTCTCTGCAGCGCAAGCAGGTTTTTGAGAAACCTGGATCGACGGCCACCTGATACAGGAAGCTCATCTAGGGCATCGACAACTATGTACACCTGGAAAAAAATATCGGTAACCCAGGCGAGACACTCCATAATCTCGGAAAGTAGAGGCTGTACATTGGACTTTGTGGTGCCTTGAGTCTGCAGGTGCTGGTCGTACAACTCTCTCACGTCGTCTGGGAGATGGAAATGAAGAGAATATCGCTGGAGCAGCTGCTTTAGGATACTTGCAAATATGTGATCAGGTGTCTGCTCGTGCTGCCTCCCATAGTCGCAGTATACATAAGCCAGGCCGAGCATTTCCTCGTCTCGGAAGCGTTGCTGCAAGTCATGGACAATGATGGAGGTTAGAATTGTCTTTCCAGCTCCAGGTATGCCAGTGCAGAATAGAATCTTTTCGGTCGCATCGAGCCATTGGTGGAACTTTTCCGAGTCCAGGAACTGTTGGCATGTTCCGGTCAGACTCTTGCTGAAGTGCTCACGTTGAACAGAGGCGTAGTCAAAGGGGGTGAGCCAGTCGAGTATCTCGTTATCCCGTTCACGACTCAAGTGAGCGATTGTCCTTTCCGTGTTCCCTTTGGTGGCTTCAACCGCAACGGCGACTACGAAAAATTGCAATCGTCAGACAATGAGAGCATGTATTAAGGATCACAAAATAACTAACGTGCGCCAACCACTTCGAGGATCTTCTTCTCGGCCTTGACCCTCGTGGGAATAATGCTCAGCAAAAGATCCTTGGCATATGCAGCCGCCGTCATGGCCGCATAGCCCTGCCACTCCCGTGTCCTGTGTGAGTCCGAATAATCGCATATTCCACGGACAACCAGGCAAGGGAAATGATTCATCAATCCGGCCGCCTCCGTCTCAAAACAGAGAATGTCCTTTTCTTGTGCGAGGTGGTCGCGGAGCATCGCATTCCTCATTGGGTAGCCAGCAGAAGCGATGAGACCAAAGTGGATGGCTGGGTTATCTTCATCTCGTCGTCGAGGAGGTCGGTTCACCAGTCTCCTGGGATCCGAAGCACAATGGCGCGTGCAAGTAAGTTTTTCATCCGCAGGATGAGTAAAACCACTTTGGAACAGCCGATCGGTGGCGGGGTTAGGTCGGCCAAAGGCTGCCTGCAGCCTCGGCTTCGTGCTCAAGACCTGTTGGACGGTCTCTTCGAGCCTGTGCCCTTCAGTCTGATAGATAGACTTCAAGTGGGTGACGGTTGTTCTGAGGAGCGTAGGTGGTTGATCAAGGTGCCCAGTCATCAGGAAAGTCTGGTTCTGAATCGACTTGCCAAAGTCATACTGGAGGACACCTCCAATGCCGTTGCGAGGAGAGCTGACGACAATGTCGCCGAGCCTGATGTCGTGTCTAGAGCTGGGAACGCCGCCTCCGGTTCCAACCAGGAGTCCGATCCTGATGTTGGGGAAGCTATGCAGCATGTTCCTGGCAACTGTCGTGGCAACATTGGGGCCATGCTCCCCATCGGGGCCAACGGCCATGACGACGAGATGGCCACCTATCTTGCCAAGGGTGTATGAGTTGTCATCATGACGAGACAAGGCAGCAGGACCTGGGTGAATCTCGTCGAGAAAGGCTCGCGCAGCGACATACTCAGTCTCGACGGCACAGATCCAGCCAACAGTGTAGTCTCCAGGACCAGGCATTGTGGGCTAAGGTATTGGGACAAGGGAATTGAGATAAGAGAGAAAAGGGTATCAAGACAAGATGATTGAGATAGTAGAGTAGTACAGAATACAAAAGAAATGATTGATGATGTGCTGAGATGCTCAAGTCGATGTCGCCAGCATAGAATAAATACTCAGACTTACACATTGTTAAGCGCCCAGTTGGTCCCGACAATATGGTTCAGCGGCAACCCCAACACCATGAACCAATGACGTCTCACTCCCCTCGGTCGCATGAACCTGGACCTTTTTACAGTTCTAATTGCATGAATATAGCTCATGGCGATGCATCGATTGTTTTATGGAGAAGTAGGTCTGGTTCTTGGGCCGGCTGTGTATCCATTGCCGCGCGTCAAGATCCTAACCGCCAGAGCTACTCTAGGAATACGAGACTGGAATAGTACGGCAAAGGACGAACGGAAGAGAAGAGATAAGCCCAGCTGATAACAACTTTCTACGCGTATCTATCTGGTTGGGGAGACATCCAGCATGAGTTATGTCCTCTGGAAGACAACATCTAGGGGCTTCCGGGTAGTTCCGATCATTGCTTGTGGCATCGGCATTCTTGAACGGCACTCTGTCTCGAAATACGTTTACAGTTTGATATCCCTTTAGAATGAACAATTGATCTTCAACACGCAATTTTGTCGTGAATCCGTTCTCAAGTGTCTTCCTCACTGTCAGAAGCATCCCAAAATTCATTAGAAGGCTTCGAAACTTTGCTCCAACATTGCCTCCACGACCACTGGATAGGTTCCTTGGGCGAAAACTTCTTCCACTTCAACCCTCTCTTATCCTTGAGGGCCGAGACTCTGACCTCCGCAACGTGCTCACCCGGCGCTGATTCGGCGGAGCCAAGCCCCAGGTACAGCGTCGACGATTCTGCAAAGGAGAGGGGTGGCTGGGCGCAGTCGAACCGAAACCTCCCTATGGTTGTCTCATGGCCGTCCTTGTACCGGAAGAGAAGGCCGTTAATTGTAGACTTCCCTCGCTCGTTAGCCTTGCACGGGACGACTTGTGCGACATCCTCAAGGGACGCGCTCGTGTGAAAGTCATAACCATATAAGCAAAAGTTAGCCGGTTCCTCTTCATAGAGATCTTCGTGAACAGGCTCTTTTTCGGGCACGCCGCTCTTTGGTGCAGCAAACAAGTTGATGCCATTGAGGGAGTAGCTGAAAAAGATGCGCATAGGAGACGCCGTCGATGATTTTGCGATGCATCGCCGCGGAAACCTATCTTGTGGGAATTCGCAATGTATCCCTGATACCAATACACGTGACTGGTTTGTTACGAGCTTGTAGGGTGTGAGTTTCAACCACATTCAATAGGCAGACACGACTTACCCCTATGGCAACGTCGTGAGAGGCGTCAGACCAGAGATACCGGGGACCATACGGGCTGTTGTCAATGTCGTCGTCATCGTCTGGGAGCTTTTGAGGCTGTCGAATCCAGACCTGCTCAATGGCCTCTCCTGCATTGAGGGGATGGTATCTCCATTCGATCCATGACTCCTCTGCCACCCGAGCCACCTTGACGGCATGTGTCTCGTGTCTTCCATCTTGATTCTCTGCCGCTGACTTACGGTCATCCAGCTGTCTCGCGTCTAGCTCATGGTAGAAGTCCAGACTCTCGCCTCGCTTGTGTGCGTGAAAATAGACGCAACCGTAATGCCAACCGACAGAGTATCCAATCGTATCCGGCGCATTAATGTCCACGGGTATCATCTTGGCCTCACGATCGAGCGTGGTATAGTAAAGATACATGCCTTTGATCTCATCGGGCGTCATAGGGTACGGCCACTTGACATCTTGAAGCAGAGTCGTCGCCGAAAAGCTTCGAAGCTTGACGCCCTGGAAAGACGTCAGCGATCAAGACCGAACACAGCAGGTAAACTCACGTCAGTCTTGAAGTCAATCCTCGATGAGTGTTTTAATGTGACGGTACGCCACCAAGTCGAAATTCGCTTGCTCTGGGCCGACTGCGCAACTTCAGGGTGGTTGGTGATCTCATTGATGCCCAAGTGGTCTTCTGCGATGTAGACATGCCCGGTTGGGGATTTGGGTTTATCCCAGAGCAGCCGGCTCCCCGGTTTGTTTTCATTTGAGACGGATTTGACGTACTCGACGCCATCAATTTCGACGTACGTTGCCCACACAGCCTCCAAAGCATCAATGGTAAAGGTTGTCTTTGGCTCGACAACCGGGATGGCGACGGTAGCAAACTCACAAACAAGATCCTTGGCCACAAAGTCCCATACCTCAGTCGGAAACCTCCCGATGTTCCTCTTGAGGGCATGCTGCAAACGGAAGCGCACGAGCTCACGGCGGCGCCTCTCATCCGACTCGGGAGGCTCGTACGAGTAGGCGAGGGCGGGGAGATACTCGGCGGGGTTCAGGCCGAGGCGCTCAGCCAGGGCAGCGCATCCGGCGTGGCAGGCGACGCCCTGTTCGTTGTTGTGGTGGCTGCACGTCTCGTCAAAGCAGCTCTTGAACGCGGCTTTCAGCTCGGGCGTCCTGACTTCTTGGACGTCGACTGGAAACGCCAAAGTTGGGGACTGATGACCGTCCTTGGTAACTGGGAAAAGGTTAATAGGAGTGTATGAGTAGGAATCGAGGCGAGAAGAGGCGTACAAGCAACAATGTCTTGGCCGTACTTGATGGAGAAACGGCACAGTCTGCAACAGGGCCGAATACAAGTTCGAGGTATCCAAAGTTCGCGTTCACCAACCGGGCTATGTGGCCAAGTATTGTAATCACATGTGCCACACCAACTCATTGTTTCTGTGATGGGCAGTTTCTGTTTTCGTGAAGCAAGAAATTTGATAGATCAAAAATGTGAAAAGAGGTCGAGGCTGAAGATGGCTGGGCTGGACAGCTGTTGCTGCCTTGTCAACTTGAAACGTCACGTGCTCTAGATGCTGTTAAACTAACGCCTCGCAATTGCTGTTAGAGAAGACTCACGAAAAAGATGACGTTGACGGATTGAACAAGGAAGGAACTTGGCAGTCGTTACACCATTCTATCAATACCATCATGGTTCAATCTAGCATCAACTACGTAGTACGTTCTTGCCAACGCCTTCCCGCCCCGTTTCCGGCCCCGGAAAGTCATACTAACCTAGTAAGCTCCGCGCCCGGTAAGATCCCCACTCCGGCCGAAGCTCCCCGGCTCGTGCCCCCGGACACTAGACGAGGGGGGGCGTGTGATCAGAAAATAGCTTAACCCGGCAGATAACGTTCTCTTTTGAGCTGGGAATCTTCAAAAGGCCCCCAATGACTTCGACATGATGTCTCGCATCTTTCCCCGTCTCCCCATCACGTTTCCTCCCCCTCCATAAAGTCTCAGAAAAGTAAGCAAGCATTGCTGCCTCAGGCCTTTCCCCTCTTTCAGGTTTCAAGTATCGCATTGCAGCCTACATCTTTCTCCAACTCTCCCTTGATCCTTTCATCAACACCATCGTCGCAAACATGGATTCGATCCATCCTCCACAGCGACCTCCATCGCCAATATCCTACTCAGTCCCCTTCATCTTGGCGCAGGGTGACATCCCGGAGCCGCTGCCAACGGTTGAGGAGATAGAGGACTCGACAGACATCATCAAGAAGCGTCGCGCAAGATGCATCGTTCGGGTCAGACCCCGCTACGTCGTCAAGTTTGGGACCAATGTCGATCCGATTGAAGGCGACAACATGAACTTCGTGCGCCAGAACGTGAAGGTACGAGGAGTCCGCGTACCTACAGTCTATGCCATCTACCAGCGCGAGGTGACGCCGCAAACAAACATCACCTACATCATCATGGAAGATGTCGACGGCCACAGCCTCGATGAGCTGTGGGATACGATAAGTACAGACGAAAAGCGTGCCGTCTGCAACCGGTTGCGGGAAGTCTTCGTCTCGATGCGCGCCATACCGGGCTTGGGCTACTTTGGGAGCGTTAATATGACCAAGTGTCGAGATGATATCCTTTGGGCAGACGAGCCAATTCTCCAAGATCGCGGAGTTCTCAACACCGAGGCCGCTTTCGTCCAAGCTGTGATTGACAAGTACACGATCTACTGTAGCCACTCAGAACCGCACAAGGTCGATTACTACCGTCGAGTCCTCCCAACTGCTCTCCGAGGGACCAATCAGTCCGTCTTTACTCACAATGATTTACGACGCAAGAACATCTTGGTCCGCGAAGACGGCACCATGGTCATCGTGGGTTGGGCGACCGCTGGCTGGTATCCCGCCTACTGGGATTACACCAAGGCCATGCACCTTTGCGACTGGCAGGACGACTGGCACGAGTACATCGGCAGGATTCTCGAAGAGTTCCCCAACCAGTATCCGTGGATGAGCATGCTGCGCACCGGGCTGTGGAGCAGCAGATATATCAGGTAGTTTGTTTGAGTTGTGTTTTGCTGGGCGGGATAATGATACCGGGAGTTTGCATACGAAGGGCAATAGGACTTCTCTGCTTTCTTTTCATTTTCTTTTCTGTTAATCCACAATCTTTAGTCGTCAGTTTGAAGCGATTCACGCGGCAATCGTTGATTGGTGGGCTATGTACTGAGGAATGCGCTGTCGGGGTCCACGTGACCTCCGGCTACCTACCCAGCTGAGGGGTTTTCACATGCATGGTCCGCTCAGCAGGCTACCCAAAGAATGTTTTATTTCGGTATGATATCAGGGGAGATTGTTTATCTGTTGTTGTATTTTCTTTACACCTCTATGCCAGAGTGTTACGGCTTAGCAATGTTTCCTTGCTATCTAGTATCCTACGGGAAACCAAGAAATACACTATCGTTGAGCCCCCATCCCCCACATAGATACTAATACCGCGTATCAAGTGATGTATTGTCTAATGTCTCCATCTTGATGATGCCTTTGTTTCTCCTCGATCTCTGAGATTCGGTCCTGTACTGGCCCATACCAATCGCCTCTTTGGCATCGCTGATCTTTTTGCGACATAGTGGTCAACATGCGGCGCCATTCTCGGAACTAAAACCGCTACTTGTATTCCATGCCCATCCTCGTCCTGCGAGCTGTCTCCAATAAATGATCCCGCCTCGCTGATTGATGTCCCTTTCTTCCCTCGCACTCCAATGAAGTGTATCTCCCGCTGGTCCACTCCAGTGTCAGCCCAGTTTTGGTGCTCGACGCTCATCAGTCGAGTCTATCCTCCAAGTAACATGGTCGGAGTCGTCAGGGGGTGTTTCAAGGGAAACAGTGAAAGGCCAAAATTGATTGTTGTCGTTGTTATCGTCGTTGGGTGGTTGTTGTGCTGGTACAGACATGACGGCAAAGTCGTATCGAGAAGTCGCGATAAAACCAGGTTGGCGGTGCCAGCACGACATTGTTTGCCTTCTGACTGTGCTCTGACATGACGGCGAAACATGGGAATTCTTCCCAGTCGCTGATGGCAGCATGTTTGTCTACCGAGCACCCAGCAGTGAACGGAGTCTCTTTCTCCAAAAACCGCCAAGGCGAGATGCGGCCTCTCACATGTTGTTGCCGCCCAAATCTTCCAACGTGAGTCCGACTTTGGTGACAACTTCCTCCCTCCATGATGCGTGTCGATGCTAGTTTTCGGAAGAACCGGGAATAGAGATATCGTGTAAGATGTGATTTCGTGCGTGCGTGGATGGGTGGATTGGCGTAAAATCCAGTTGAAAGAGGGCTACGGTCTGTGATAACCTCATTGCCTGGTGAGAAGGCGGGCTGCACAAGGGCTCATGTACCAGCAATGGGGGAGACTGGCCAAGGCGAGATTGCATGGTGAGTAGCTGGACAGAGGCATGCGTTGGTAAATTGAGCAGTCTTTCCCAAAAGTCTGATTGGTTCGCATCGTCGCATCAATGTCCAGCAAGGATCAGTCGTCGAACATGGCAGGTATCAGTCGTCGACTGTGATGGGCGCCAGATTGGGGTGCGAAAGGGATAGTGTAGAGTGGTTGTGGGTTGAGTCTAGGAGAGACCCGCGGGAAGCCATCGCTCTGGCTTGTGACGCTGGATGTTGGGAGATGTGGCATTTTTCCAGCAGAGTACAGGCAGGCTGAACAGGAAGGTAGACAGATGTGTCTTTGGGGTGCGCACGACAGAGAAGCTCGAGTTCCTCTTCCTGAACCCGAGCAGGTCCTCTTAGCCAGCTTCGCGTCCATCAGCTCTAAGGAGTTTCTAGCTGGGGTCCGTGTCGTCTTCCCCGTCTTCTTCCCCTTGTCTTCCCTGTTCCTATCGAGGGCGTTTCGGATGTGCTCAGAGTCATATGTCCTGATCTTTGCCCTGGCGGCCCAAGCATCCAACAGTTCGCTGGGGCCATACTTCCCGAGGCTGTGCGGATCGACCGCTCGCTGGAACAAAATTTGGTGAGATTGTGTATATATGTCGACAAATGAAACGATGTTATCGAGTTGGGTACTGTGATAAACCCAAGCATGTGAGCAGTAGAAACAGTGCGCAGCGGAGGGGGAGTTTCCCTCTTGAGCCGTTCCCGTTGCCCGGAGGACATGGCTAGGACTGTTGGGACCACCAGCCAAGTCGCACAGGAAGTGTAGTGTCCCATAATTGGGATCCCAGGAGTGGGATAGATGTTGACTAGTTCAGACGTAAAACGTCTTAGGGGGATCACCCTCCCGAAAAAAGGGAGGCTGATGTGACTGAGTTCTGCTGCCCCTTGCTCTCGATTTGCCTGTGTGGCCAGGCAAAGAAAATTGTAACTCTTAGGCGTCTCGGTTTGTTGCCAAAAAGCTAGTATCATTGAGCGCGAAGCACCGCACAATGAGATGGAGCATACTCTATTGCCAGAGAATGCGGAGTCGGATGTTGTTTTCGGCCAATGGGTCAAAGGCCATCGAGGCAACGATCACAGTGTCTCGTTGTACTCATCCTTTGGGCCATTGTCAGACCGCCAGATACATAGTTTCGGCTATTGTCTGGAGAAAATAGTGGTTCGTGTGCGATGTGCTGATCATGGTTGGAAGGAGTAGAAGGTTGCTGTAGCACTCCGAGGCCCACGCAGCGCCGACATGTTATGGACGCTGCTGGTTTTCGCCTCATGTGATTCGACAGTCTACACAGCTTTGGTAGCGTCTCATGCACTCCCTCATAAGGCCTGATATCAGCCTTGAACATGCCGCATCTGTGGTGCTCAGGCAGGGAAGCGGGAACCAAATTTGGGGAATATCCCGCTGGAAAAGCACAGGAACCCAAGGGAGCCGATAGGAAGCCGCAGCGTTCAGTCAGCAGCTTTGGCGTAGTGTATGTAGTCAATGGAGATGTGGCCTTCGTTGCATGTTACAACCACGTTCAACGATAGAATCGTCATGGAGGGGACGTGGAAAGTAGAAGCGGCAGAACCTCTCCCCAGACCCTTGCTCATCGTCGAGCCGCAGGCGGCAAAGTCAAAATGCTTCTGAGCACTTGTAACACTGGAAGTGGTTCGCAATGTCTGACAAAAGCTCGAATATTGGGTGTCTCTTGGTGGCATCAAAGGATTGCCATCTCCCGGTAGCGCTCTTGCTCGTTCAAGGAGGGAATGGCGAGCTGGAGCAAAGCGGTAGTAGATAGAATGGGAAAGTCCAACATCCGGGAGATACCGTCAATCTGCTCGGGTCGGCTTCTTCTTACCCCTTTTCTTGCTCCGCTCATGTTGAGCGGATTGAGGGTATCCAGCGAAGTTGTTCAGAGCTCTTCCAAGTGCATATGGCGTAGTGGCGTTTGGGAGATGACAAAGTCGGGGGAGGATTTAACGATGAGCTTCTTTGGCTCCATCACCGCCCTCATCTCGATACCACCGTCATCGCTGCTACAAGAAGCGCTGCAGACAGCTAGATGATATCAAGGGGCGCACAGAGTTGTGCGAGGCGTGTGTCATCGGATGAGTAGGCTGAAAAGCCGGAGCGTGCAAGTGTACTCAGGTGATCAACATCTCCTCGACTTGAGTACAACACCGGCTCATAGTTCGGGGAGTAGTATGCTTGAGCTCGAAAGCTCCAAATGGGAGGGAGGAAAATATCGACAAAAAGCTTCTCCAACCCTGAGGAACTGGTTTGGAATCTCTCATGACCTGGTGGTGCCATGGAGTGGACAAGGAGTTGTCGCACATTCGCGGTCACCACGAAAAGACGAGGAAGGCCTGCATCGACTTGTCCACCGTGTATGGAGGGCATTCATCCTCCACATTTGTTTACCTTTTGCCAAAAGCTCGGATGTTGGGATAAAAGCGTATTCCGGGCCGGACTTTGGACTGGTGTCACATCGATGATGGTTCGATTTGGGTTGGTTCGCGCAAGTCAGCTGGCTTGACATGATCTGGCATGCGTGTAGCTTGTCGTTCCCCCGAGCAAGTAGTAGTGTACTGATCGTGGAGAGATGCTGAGGCAGACTCGATCCGGCCATTTTTGGAATGGAGGGTGGACAGTGTTTGGTGGAACGCCGAGGAAAGGCGAAGGGCATCCGAATGCTTGAAGCAGTTAGCAAAGAGATCATCAAAGTCTGCGCGTCAAGGGCAAGGGAAAGGTCGACGAAGGAGTCTGATGCAGTGCCGGAATTCTACTGACCTGAACTGCAGCCTGAAGGAGCCCGCAGGGCATCGTTGCCAGTGTCCATGATAGAAATCGCAGCCCCAAGACAACAAAAGCATGACAACGCCTACAAATTTATCAATATTAGAGATGGATGAAGATGCAGAGAGAGAGAGGAGAGCTTACCCATAACATCGGACGCAGTCAAAGTTCTTCGTGAACCCGGGCCAGCACTGTCGTGGCACTGCCAAGGCAGGCACCAAACGCCAAACATAGGGTGCAATCAACACCCAAGACCTTGGAGGACTCCGCAAGACATGGGAAGAACCAAGATAACGGGGACCTCCCATGTGTCGGTTGGCACGATCCTCGACGTCGGGCAGTCAGGATCTTCGACGTATCGATGGGCAAAGCCAGGACACAGAAGGGTGCTCCAGTGACATCCAATTCATGAACATGAGTCACTGGGCCAAACCACAGCAAACATGCCATGTTCTGGACGTCATGGTAAGGAAGCGAACCAAAACTAGAGTCTGTTGAGGTTCGCAAGCCCAGTGGCGCCAAACTGCCATCGAGGTCTCCAGCAGATTGCACCAGGCACAACTCTTCCCTGTCGCAAAGTTCCCCAAGAAGCGCTGAGGAACCACTGAGAAACACCCGGTCAGTTAGCTTGGATCATTCAATGTCAAGAAGAACTTTTACTTACAGAGCAGCCGCACCAATTGCGCCGCTTCGAAACAGAGGCAGGACAACTGGGTTGTCGGGAAGCCTCGAGGGGAGCTCGGCTTCGCGCTCCCGTGCCAACCCCAGGCTTCGAGGCTCAAGTGATTTGAGCGAAGTCAAAGCCATCTTCTCAACACCGCCGATATTGTGGCGTGTTGTACCGAAAGAGAAATGTCCTCGTTCTTGGTCGTCTGCAGCAAGTTGGCCCAATGTGGACGAACTAGACGGGCCAGGAAGCAAAGACATTTCCGGGCATGAGAAGTATGAGGTGAACAATGATAGTGATTCAGTATATATAAAGATGAATGAGGAGTATGGGGACACAGTGATGGTGATTCAGTATATATAAAGATGAATGAGAAGGTTGGTGGATGATGGAGAAAAGAGTTGCCAGTTGGCTGGAGTTCAAGGGGTATTTATATTTGCAAAATCACACTTCTTCTACCTAGATCGCCTCAACACAAGGCCCCTCAAGACAAATCCCCCATCTGAAACGATTCAATCTCCAAAAACTCATCAAAATAGAAACCCAAATTCCATCAGATTCCATCGGGCACAGACACGTCTCGTAATATGCAACAGACCGGCGGTCAATCTCCTGGGCTTCCCACACTGGCCACCTGCGACAAGCAAACAAGCAACGACCCGACGCAAACACACTCAAGATAGCTTCTTCTGCATCAGATCAGCAAGCTCATCCAATAGCTCCACCGTCTCAGCCGGACTCGCAATCCAAGCCGTCGTACCAACGCTCCGAGCCTTGAAGTCATTGGAGCCAGCACTCAAGAATTGATCGCCTACGTGCAGCGTATTCTCGCCGCGGATGACTCCTCCGCTCTCCCTGTTTCCGAACCACTGTTGGCACACTGTGACGCCCCAGCTCTTGTCGCCAATGTCGACAAACACATCCCGTCCACCGTTGAAGGCGCAGAACGGCACTCGCCGGGATTGACTCACGACCGAGGGCGGCAGGGGTGGCGAAGACGAGGGACGCGGCTTGGCTGGGTGTTGTTCGGTGGATCCGAGGCTGCTGAGCTCGAGAATCCGTTGGACAACAAGCACAGTCTCTTCGAGACTCTCACGGGCGATGCGGCTTTCGGGAGTCTTGGGGATGATGCCGACAGCCCGATCCTTGCGCATAATCAGGGCTGGCAGGTTCATAGTCTTGACGCAATCACGGAGGGCAGACTCTGCGACATCCAACAGGGTCGTAATATCGGCGTCCGACCAGGAGGCCATCTCGGGAGTCAGCCACTCCTCCCGAGCAACGGGAGCAAGCCGGTAAGGAGACGAGGGAGAGAACTCAAACAGATAGTTTGCCTCGCCTCCCATGATGATAATGTTCTGTTTTTGGATCGGGTCCAAGTCAGTTGACTCGGCAATGGCGTCAAGCAGACCGTGGAGGCGCTCGTAATAGCGGTCAGCGGAAGTGTACCCGGCAGCCGTGACGATGCCAATCTTGATGTTCTTGCGGAGAAGGTCTGCAGTTGGTTAGATGGTGTTTGAAACTCGTTGGGGATGCATCTTACCGAGGAGACGGGGAATTACGGGGCTGGACGGCTCGAGACTGCACCCATCGTCGTACAGAGTAACGTCACCATCAAACGTGGCAAGTTGGAGGGCCCCGTTAGTCACAGCCATGACCTGGGCCGAGTTTAGGATTTGGCGGACATCGTTGAATGAAGGGGCGACAAATCTCCTTGACGAGATGTACCGCTTCCTATCCTGGTACTTGAAGGCTGCCTCAAGCGGGAGACGGGTAAAGAAGGGACCGGCTGTGGGCACCAACATCCGTAATTTGGACGGGAGCAAGTTGTTGTCCTGCTGGCGGGCGACTATTCACGGTTAGATGCGTGGTGAGTCAGATTGGAAAGGCAACTCTTACTATGATCATCAATCATGAGCTCGACATCACGCATAATCTCTGCATAACGGCGGTGAGACTCGTCGGCCATCTGAGCAACGCTAGGGCCATCTCCAAAGACACCGGTGGGCTGAGAGTAAAGAACGAAAGGAACTGCGAGGAGACCTTTGACCCATTCTGTTGTGTGGTTAGCTTGGTGGTGAAAGGCGGTGATGGTGGTGAGGCAGGTGAGGAGGGGCAAGTTGGAGAAGGAGGGGATGATGGGTGAGATAGAGGGGAAATGTTTGGAGTCTGTGTCGAAATAGGTAGAGAACATACCGATAAATTGATCTCTTCGGTGCGTCTTGAGGGCATCTGAATGTTGTCAGTATCTTTGTTCCCATGGTGACTGGACGAGATAAGGGAGGGGATGTGTATACACTCAACGCGGTAACGAGTAGTCATGGCTGCGATGGATAAGAGAATAGACGTGAGTACAGGTAGTGTATGGATGGGTATTCGCTAAAATTGGGTATCAAAGATTATGAATGTTCAAAAGTTCAAAGATTATGTCAAAGACAAAGTTTGTCAAGATGAAGGTGAGTCAAAAGGTCAAAGGTGTCCAAGATGGTCAAGACGATCGAGGAAGGTGCTGCCCGGTGGCAGGTGGTCATGTCCGACGCAAGCAGTCACGGCAGCCGCCGTTAAGCGGGGAAGACCGACCCCACTGGCTTTCTTGCCCCAAGCTAGACCATTCCCGATACGTGATTGGTCCGGAGCTATTATCCTACCCCTGCCAATCCGTCCTGCATTAGCATAAAGCTGGCATATTCGTCCATGATAATGCTGCATCTTTCGTCATCGTCAAGGTTACCCTAGAGAGATGAGTTGCCTCACTCTTGATTTCGTTTGAAGGCGAATACCTATGTTGCTCCAGTGTTTGACGATAATCAGTGACAAGTTCTGTGTATTAGTATCACATCTTTGCTACATCACCGCTCAATTGCATCACAGTGATCATCCCTAGCATGTGACCTGCGCCTCGACCCTTTCGTGCTGACATCTGTCTAGACCACAGCTGAAAGCCATCGCTAAGCACATCGGCTTGGACTATTTATGTATGTCTCAAAATCCCGTGCTGAACCATCTGCAAGAGCCATTCTACACGTCACCAAGTACCGTAGCCAGAGTCGCTGTGACGACCAAGAAGAATTGACCATGTATCCTTTAAATACTGCCTCTGGCCTTGTGCTGTCTTGCCCGTGATGCTGTTCAAAATGTGTCCAAGATGCCTCCAGATACGCTGAGATCGACCACTGCTCGAAATGGACGATTGGTGTCGGGGGTTACTTCTAAACACTCTCCTATATCTCCTTCCCCCAAAATGAAGGCTCAATTGGGGAGTCCCCTCCCACCTGGAGACAAACATGTAAGCCAACCCAAACATCTCCAATACTCACCGACTTACACACAAAGGCCGTCAGCGTCTATCTTCCAACATGGAAAGACACCCTAGCCTGGGCCCAGCGGAACCCCGAACTTCTCGCCCAGATGAAGACCGGATATCCTCGATTCTTCGTCCCCCTCATCGTCCGCGAACTCTCGGAACGACTCCTCGAATGGACAGCATCCAGAATACCTGAAGATGAGACAACGAAAGAGCTGAGGTCGTTGTTGACCGAGACTGGGCGATCGGCTATGCTATTTCCAGCATTTCATCTGGCCGACATGGGCAAGAAATACTTGCAGCTTCACACAGAGCGTGCTGTTGTCGTTGTGCAAATCGCTTTCAACGGCAGTATATGTACCCCTGGCGCTGTCCCCCTAGAGGCTTCCGGATTCAGCTCTGGAGATATTTGTGCTGTGGTACATCCCCAGGAACTTGCTGTCGAGGCCAAAGCTTTCTGGCAGCACACCGGCTATGGTGTTTCGACTCGACGAGCAACATACTGGCTGGAGCACGCACCCTTCCTGAATGGTGGGAAGAGGAAAGTTGACAACCTGCTACTGAAAGAGCCACAAGATGCAAAAATCACCCTCCAAAGACGAATTGGCGACTTGTTCAGCACAGAAACCAACAAGCTCGCAACAGACGCCGTATTTCTATACCCGACTGGCATGTCGGCCATCAGCCATACTGCATCCGCTATTCGCTACCTCCACGGGAGCAACGAAGAAACCTTGAGGGTGGCAGTGTTCGGGTGAGTCTACACACCAAGGTCCCTTTGTACGGGCTCAACTCACCTCCACCTCCAGATTTCTCTACGTCGACACCTTCAAGGTTCTCAGCAAAGTCCACGGCTTCGACTGTAAATTATACGGCCACGCGACCCTCTCCGATCTCGAGGCAGACTTGGCAGCAGGGATGAAGCTCGACGCACTGTACACCGAGTTCCCCGGAAACCCACTCCTCGGCTCGGTCGATCTCGACAGACTATACAAACTCGCAAACGACTACAACTTCCTCTTCGTCGTGGATGACACTGTCGCTACGTCGGTAAACGTAGATCTCATCTCGTCGTGTGACTTGGCGTGTACGAGCTTGACAAAGATGTTCAGTGGCGCTTGCAACGTTATGGGCGGAAGCATAGCACTGAATCCTCAGTCGAGGCTCTTTACTAAAATGAAGAAAGTTCTGGGCGATCTCTCCATCGACACGTACTTTCCGCTGGATGTGATCGTCATGGAAGAGAACAGCGCCGATTTTGAAGAACGAGTTATTGTCGCGAGCCGAAATGCAGAACACGTAGCAGACACGCTCAGACAACACTCTTCGGTTGATCAAGTATACTATCCCAAGGGTAACCCAACACAAGACACATACGAACGATTCAAACGGCCAGGGAGGGGATATGGATACCTACTGTCAATCCGCTTCAAGAAACCAGAGGCCGCCATCGCCTTCCACGATGCGTTAGACGTGGCCAAGGGACCGAGTCTGGGGACAAACTTTACACTTTGCTGTGCTTATGCCTTGTTTGCGCATTACTCCGAGTTGGAATGGGCTGCTGAGTTTGGTGTCGTTGAACATTTGGTCCGTATCAGTGTGGGCATCGAGAGTCAGGAGGAGTTGGATGAGCTTGTTGGAACGGCGTTGGCTGCGGCTGCTAAAAGTATGGAGAGTATCATGAATGGGAGGCTATAAGATACTAAAGAGGAGTCTTGGTGTGCTATCAATAGATGTAAATATTCGCTAGCTCGTGTATAAATGTTACTGCCACCAACTTTAGCCTTCATTGCTCCTATGTATACCGCTCGGTCGGAGCTTCGTGCAATCCCCCAATCTGCCGCTCTTGAGGTTGATCAGGCTCTTCTTGCGGTTGCGGCTGATAATACGACTGATGCCCCGGGTGGTGATATGGATCAACCGAAGGACTCGAGACAGACACAACCTCCTTGTCGTCATCTGGTGATCTCGGTTTCTTTGGGCTTCCACCACCTCGAAAACGTCTCCAGAACAAAAAGCCCAATCCACCGAGTAATATCCCACCTATCCCAGCTCCAACGGCAATACCAGCAATAGCACCATTCGAAAGGCCATTTTCTCCATCATCTTCCGCTTGTGATGTTGCTGCTGCTTTCTCAGCAGTCACACTAGGTGAACGAGTTGTAAAAGTCTTGGAAGCCGTCTTTGTCGCACTCGTAGTCGGAGCAGAAGTTGTACTCGTCGTACTGGCCGTCTTGGGATCGGTAATGTTGAAATAGTGGCATGTGATAGGCGTCGTATTGCCCGTCGTGTCAAACAGCTGAAAGAAGTAGACGTTGCTCAATGTTGGATCATGATCAACAGAGAAGCCGTCGTAGGTGACCTTTCAAGTATATCTCGTCGACTTTGTGTTTTCTACCCAAGCTACCATCAGCGTCATATCGTCTGGTTAGTTTGAGAGTAGACTTACGTATTACTTCGGCGTAGTACGACTTGTCGCCCAAGATCTTGTCGACATCTTGTTGCCAGATGACAATGCTTGCCTCTTCAAAGTCCATCTCCCATATCAGGTCAATTTCCTCCCCAAGCTCATAGATGGGGTCATCGCGATAATCTCGATTAGGTCCTGGACCAGGTGGTCGCTGAAAGACGGTCTCGCAGTGAACATGTACTGCAGCGAGCAGAACAAGGCCAAATTGGAGAAGCGATCTCATCATGGCTCGTACTTGGATCAACAACGACAGGAATTGTCGAGATCACCAGCCAAGTATTCATCCTCGGGGCAAGATCAATTTATTGACAAAGCTCAAGCTCATACCATATTCTCACTCTCCACCTGTAAGCACCTAGCCTCAAAAGCCATACCCCGTCTCATTCAACTCTAGAAACATCAACTTGTGTTTGGGTGAGCCTCAGACCAAGATTGCTTCTCTCTCAAGGTGACATATCCTTGCCATCGCCCGGCGCCACGCCCGAGAATGGGACCAACCGCACCGCAATGTTGGACGCCTTGTCCCCGGGGCTTTGACGCCGTTGGCGACGCTATCTTGGGTCCCGTTTCATCACTGCAGCCTTGGGAAATGAGATGAGCTTATTGACTGCCGTGTTGTAGGATTTGAGGGATGGATTTGCCGCCGGTAGGACCCGAGGGCCGCTCATAGGGCTGATTCTGTGTTTTCGCACTCATTCTGCCTTGGACATGGATGAATTGGCTGTTCTTAGATCTTGTTGTTGGTGGTGGATACTAGACTCGAATTGACTTTGGAGTTCTGACCAGTGACCATCTTTCAGTCCCTATCCGTGTTTATGCATAATCGGGACCTGAATGCCTCTTGAAGCATATTGTCATCAACGCGCAATGATGGGGCTCAAATCCCTAGGTTGGATGAGAAATCAGAAAGAGATAAGCGTGCTGTGTTAATGGGGGAACTGGTGCTCGCCTCACCTTGCCCTTCTCAGCTGCCATGGCGCGATAGAGCTTGGCGAGTGAAGACAGCTAGATGAACAATCATTTATCAAGCGTATACCTCCCTCATAACGAAATGAAGTATGAGCCCCATGTAGTAACGGTTTCGGTTTGACACAACATGGATGTAGGACTTGAACAAACAGAGACAGTATCATAGCTTAAGAGTAGCACAGAGACCTTGACTCACAGCCATTTCTCAACTTCAACTGTTGCGTAACCATCAATAGCCACGTGCGAGATCATCACCAGAGTAAGACAAACAGCTTGGAACTATACTTATTGGTTATTTGATATGCCGTTCGGACTACAGATTCATCACTCAATCGATAGTCGCAGCCTCCTCTTGCTCCCCCCTACCTAGCTAGGTCGCCATCATGCTTCTCCATCGCCATATGCAACTCGCCCTCCACGCTCTTCTCCCCTGACGGGAACGGGATACCTTTGAAGCGCATCTCATCCCTAGCCGCGTCCCGACCCCGAGGTCGAAGTCTCTTTCAATACATCCAATCTCCCCATTCCAATCATACCCACGGCACTCTTTTGAGGGGATCTCCAGCAGGTGGGTTCATCGTTGTTTGCACCTTCTAAGTCTCTTTCTTTTGCTTGGGGCCCAACTCATCCTCGCCTCGCCTCGCCTCTGCTCTTCCTTCTCTGCTTCTCCGGGGAATCTTGACTCCAGCCCTGACGTGAAAGAGAAAGGGGATATAGGTAAAAAATAGGGGGGTAAACACAACTAAAAAACGCAACTAATTGGCTCCTTCTTTGTCACATAACGTTATCCGCATCTAACTAGCACCGCCGTTGGGCGCACCAACGTTGCCGGCCAGGACAGCCTGCTGCTGGGCGAGAAGCTGCGCCTGCTGTGTAGCAATCTCGTCAGCCTTGACCATGACAGTCTGGACAACGCTCTGGTCCTCAGCCGTGAGGTGTCCGGCCAGGGTCGCGTAGAATTGAGGTTGCTCTTGTTGCATTTCTGGAGACAGTCAGTCCATGTCTTTCACTCATCAAGGGCTTACGCACTCATCAACGTGGCACGGAAGAGCTGGTAAGGCTCAACCTTGTCGAGGGGAGACTCGAGAAGGACAGTATCCTCGCCGAGATCATCCTCCTCGACGTCATCGATAGCTCGGCTGAACTTCTGAGCCTGTGTGTTGTCAGCGTCCCATTCTCGCCATAAATGCTGGGTTCACAACATACCTCCTCGTTGAGGAAGTTAAGGTAAGCAGTGCTCTCATCCTTGGTCTCGGGTGTCTCGGTGGAAGGATCCTCCTCATCAGCGTTCCAGTTGACCTCGTCATCATCCCACTCATCCTCCTCACCATAGTCATACGAAGACTCAAGGTGGATATCGTCCCGGAGGGCTTCTTCTCGGTCTATCACTTGTTAGTCTGTCACTCTGATGTAATCATCCATTGGACTCACTCTTCTGAGCAGCTGGCAGCGTGCGGAACAGCTCTGTTATGCCCTGCAGCAACCTAGGCCAGCCAACCGAGACACTGGCCGGAACCTGCTCATGGCCAAGGCTAAGAAGAGCAGAGATGGCCACGATGCACAGCTTCTTGTCGTGGACGCGAGTGAACGAAGTCATGCTGCCAAACCAGAGGCTGAAGAAGCGGTTTGTCCATCCCTTGTTCTCAAGGACCTGCAGAGTCAGGAGAGGGTTGTAGTAGATCGAGTTGATAACCATCTCCATCAGGTGGATACGGTAGCTCTTAACCTTGACATCCTGGTTAGCCAGGATGTTCATGGCCATGTTGATGAAGCCCTCGACACACGAGTCGATCTGGCCTCGGAGGCTGAGCATCATGGCCTCAGCGAGCTTGCAGGCGCATATCCTCTCAACTCCACCCTGGATGCTCTCGGTGAACATATCGGCAACCATAGAGAAAAGGGCCTGCGTGTACTCGGGCTTCTGGGCCAGCTGGGGAGCACCAAACTGAACAAAGTTGTCCAGGGCAGGGAGCATGTCCTCCAGGTAGTACTCGGCACCAGCCTTGAAGGTGGTGTGGATCAGCTCAAACGCCTGCCACATGGTAGGCGAAATTGACTTGGCGGCGAAGGTGCAGCTATCGATAATCTCAAACACCTCGTTGTACAGATCTGATTTGGTCAGCTAATGCACCACGTCAAGGGACTCGCTAATACGTACCGTAGAGCTTGTTCTCGAGGGTCACCTTAATAACTGGCATGAGGACAGCCTCGATGTGAAGAAGGACATCGGGGGTGCTCTCCAGAGTGAGGATCAAGGTGCCAATGGTCTGCAGAACACCAAGGGCAGTGATGCTCTTGTCGTCGTACTCGTTGTAAAGCTCGCCATCATCTCCAACCTTGCTCTCCTTCTCGAGAAGCTCGCGCACGATTCGCATATAGGTATCTCGGAGTTGCTCGCTGAGGGCGACGGCGAAGGGGGTGAGCTCGGTAGCAAAGACCTCGACGAAATCCTCCATGACGTTGGCGAGAGCATCGATATCGGCCTCGTTGGCAAGTTTGAGCAGTTGCTGCATAATGGTGGGGATGTTCTGCTGCATGCTCGTTCGGATAACATCGTGGCGGATAAGAGGCTGGAGGGCGAGGGCGGCAGTGACACGAACGGGCAGAGCAGGGTCAGCCATGCAGTCGAGGATGTGTCGGTAGATGGTCAGGAGGTTGTTCTGGTCCTGGAAGTTGAGCTGCTCAAACTTCTCGATGGTGTCGCAAGCCCTCGCACGGAGGTAACCCTGCTGGCTCGAGAAGTCGGGGAACACAAAGCGAACGAGGAAATATTCCACCTCGTCGGCAATGGGACTCTTCTTGCTCAGGATGACGGGAGCCAGGGTGGCAATCATGCGCAGAGCACCCTCCTTCGCGATGTGGTTCTTCTTGTCATCGGGGGCGGCCTCGTACTCGGTAACGACGACGTTGACGAACTTGAGAATCTCAAAGACCTCCTTCCGGCGGTTCTTGGTGAGATTGACGAGGAAGTTGGTGGCAGCGACATCAGGAGCCGACGCCTCCTCAAAGTAGTTAAGCTTTCGGTGGAGATACTCGTCGGGCTCCTCCTCGAACTGTTCAACGTCCTCCTCGGTAAGACAGAGGACGGGGAAGACAAAGTGAGTAACGAGGTTGGTCAGATGCGCCTTGAGGTGAGTCCACATCTCCTTGGGTCGTACCGACTCGTCGAGGAAAACGAGGGTGTAAGACAAGCAGGGTCGACTGAGCCAGATGGTCTTGGCAACCCACTTCTCAATCTCTTGGAGGTAGTGCTTGAGGATCTCGGGAGCGATGTTGGCAATGAAGTCCTTGGCGAACTGGAGGGCCTCGTCGCCCTTGCCGGGGCTCGCGGGGTTGCCGTGTCTTGGGAAACGTCAGTTACACAGCAAGGCATAGTAGAGCGAGCGCAATCATACCGAATGAACAGGCGGTTCAGGTTAAAGTACGCCCACTTCTTGGCCTTCCACCAGTGATGCTTCTCGCGCTCGATCTGGTCGCCCTGGAGAGCATTGGCGGGGCAGGCCTTGGATACGGTGTGCAGGAAAACAGTGCACCAGGCAATGTTGACGTCGCGCTGTCGCAGGAAAGGAGAGAGCTCCAGCTGTAATCATGGTTAGCCCAAGCTCTTTCAAGATACCAAAGCATTATCCAAGAGATCGCACCCAAGTCGCATGCTTGTAGGCCTTCAATGCCAAGTGGAGCATCTCGCCAGCCTCATCGCTCTCCTGGTTCACCAACTCGTTGCAGATGGCCAGCAGGCGGGGGAAGCTGGCCTCGACAATCTTATCAAAGTGTTGCCTATCATCACTGTCCGTCGACTTGTATCTAAAGGCGCGGCAAATGGCCAACAAACATTGCAGACCAGCGAGGACGGAACTGGGGTTATTTGTGTTGAGAAGCTCGAGGGTGAAGTCCATGAACCGCGGCCAGCGGGCAGGGAAATCATATTGGAGGATTCGCTGGAGGACGGGGATGAGCTGCTGGCGGACGAGGCCCTCGGAGGCAGCAAGAATTGGGAGGAGGCGGTCTCTAACGCGAGCCTTCTCATCTTCGGGGATGAGGGCGGCGGGGGGCTCGGTGGAGTACCCCTCGTTGTTGTACCATGATCGATTGACCCGGTTCTTGACGTAGATAACAGCTGGGAGGAGTTTGTCAGGATTGTACTTGGGTGAGGAGCCTCAAGGATGCGGCGGTATGGAGGGGAAGACGGAAGATTGGATGAAAACATACTGGAGAGCCGAACACTAGCCTCTTGTTCGTTCTGGAGAATATCAAGCAGGCATTCGAGGAAGCCGGGCTGCTCTTCAATCTAGATGATGAGAGGATCCAAGTCAGCACGCAAGGTCCTCTTTGTCCTCCAAGATCGCGGAGTGTCGCAAAAGGCGGGCAGCTGCAAAGCAGTCGACACAGAGCAAACGCAGAGCATCAAATCAAGGGAGAGGGTCGAGGCAGAGGCATCCGCATCGGCCGGGCGACTCGGCGGGCGGGCACGGCATCCAAGGGGTGCAGAAGCACAAGCCGTGGCTCGAGGGCCGTATCCGTATGTACGCAGGCAAACGCGGGAGGGATGCAAAGACGCACCTGTTTTAGCTGAAGCTCAGAGCGCCTCCGGTTGTCGGCATCAGGGTCCAAGCTAGCGGCGAGCAAGGACCTCACAGCGGCGATATCCATGGTGCAGCGGATATGGAAGAAGTCGACGTCGAGGCCGAGGACGATGGGAGAGGGAGGAAGGGAAGTCGAGCGAAGCGGCGGAGGAAAGAGGCGGAATCAGGATCTGTCAAGTCTGGATCAGGATGGCGAGCGGCGGATGGCGGGGCATCGAGAGACGACCCAAAGACCCAGAGGAAAAGGGAAAAAAAAAGACTCCAGCTAGTTAACTAGGTAGGTAGTCCACAGTCTCGAGAGGCTCACGGGCCACGGCGTGAGTGATGCAGAATTCAAGGTCCGAGTGTTTCCCCTTTGAAGCTTTCAGCAAGCAGGAAGCTGTTTTTGTCGTGGCCGAAGGAAATATTAGGTCCCGATGGACGTCCAGAGAAGCCCAAAAAGTAGCAGGTGGAAGCAGGTAGGTAGGTCGGTAGGTACCAAGCAAGGACCGTCCGTGTGCGAGTGTGCGCAGAGCAAAAGGCAAGGCCAGGTTCAGTTCAGGTTCCAGTCCAGGGGTTGGGGGGAGAAAGAGATGGGAGATGGAGGATATGATTGGGACCGAGTAGGGCTGCGGGCGGGCTGTGTGGGACGCCATTCGGTCGCTCGGCGGAGGAAGCTGGAGACGGCGGCGGGATGGAGTATGGAACCAAGAAAAAAAAATCAAATAAAAAAAAAACACACACACATCCGACGCACACACACACACTTTTTCACGGTGGCCCAAAAGATTGACCTGTCTACTTGTCTGTCTTGTTCTGTGGGGGACGGACGATAATAACGTGGAGGTTGTTTTGATGTTGAAAAAGAAAAATATGAAGCCTCAAAACTGTCAAGACCCAGTAAGAAGCAGCTACAAAGGTGATGATGATGATGATGCAGGTGTGTTATTGGAACCTAAGCCCGGGAAAGAAGTAACGGGGGACAGACACACGGCTGACGGCGTCAACTGGAACCTGCCAGTCTTGATGGTTGCCGATGGATGCGATGCCAGATGCAGCGGAATGCGGCAGCAGGAACATGGAGGCAGGAGCAGGAACATGGAGGCAGGAGCAGCTGGGCTGGGCTGGCAGCCTGCCTGGCATCAATCACCAACAATGACAGGAAGGAGCAATCAAGCAGTTGCATTGCTAGACCAACAGTCACGCTAACTAGCGACGCCAAGGCAGGAGCGGCTGGGAAATAGGTCCAGACAAAATGTGCTACTCAATGCAAGGGTTTTTTCTTCCACCTGCGGTCAAGTCGAGTCAGGCACACCCATTATCAATGAGAGAAAAATTCTAGGTACCTGCCATGTACAGTACCTACAGTACTTGGGGGATGCCCAATATTACCCGCCCCAAGCAGGTACCGAAGCAAGGCAACCCACGACCGACCACGAGTCTTCCACGAGAAAAGCACGAGCAATGCACGGGTCACCCATGGATGGCCGATCCCTCTAGGGGCCTCATTTTAGGGGCTTAGTGCAAACCACAGCTGGAGGGGTTGCGAGCCTCGGCGCGCCAGGCCTTTTTCCCCAGAGGACAGTGCCCTAGACATGGAGCTGTCGCGGGCGGGCAAACGAGCAAGGGCCTAGAGCAGTCCCCTAATTATTAATTAGCTTCAGCTGAGGGGAGATGGAGGGGAGTGACAGAGGCCATCCATGGTAAACATGTAGTGTCTCTTGTCACCGACTCTTGCGGATAAGCTCCGGTTGCATTGCATGAGTGATGAATGCATAAACTGAATTAAAAAGCCAAAACAGCAACAAAACCTGAACCCAGAGAGTAGAGGAAAAACTTGTGGCCAAGTCCAGTCAGATCGCAGGGTCCAACACCACAAAAAAACATGTGCATGACCCCACCTGCCATGGATGGATGCGGACTTGATCGCTCACCGCCTTTGGCTTAGACGGAGAAACTCCAAGTGGTCAGCCTTTTCTTCTCAAACTCCGGGACTGTCTCGTCATTTCGGGGCCACAGTATGCTGACTTGGAGATTGGAGATATGTACTCTCAAAATACGAATTCATAATAACAAGCAATCTTAACGACGTGCATAGCATGACTTGACTCTAATCAGGTCCACATTTCCCCATGGTGCATGAGCATGAGCATGAGCATGAGCATGAACCTTTGCCAAGTTCACGGGAGCTCCCCGTGTCAGCCCAAACTATCGCAAGCCATGTGTGACACGAACACAAGCACCTTTGAACCCTGTGTAACCACTTCTCGCATTATCATCCGAGTCAAAGACAAGACTCTATTTTTCGTTCGTACATGCCCGGTCAATCATCATCCCCGTGTCAGGTCCGAGCTCCGTTCACTGCTCTGACGGAGCTGACATTGAGACCATCACCCCAAGGCTTTTCCCCGGATACGTCAAGAAGCTTATGCGTAACAATACCAAGATTCGACCATGGGTGTTTCCAATAACAATTATGGCGCCGCAGGAGAATCTGTCATGTCGGTAGTCGGCAGCAGCGAGATCCTGACAATACGGTCAATACGACAGCAAAGGGGCGCCGCCAGAGATTCACCAAGGGGAATCTTCCGTCATATGCACACGAAGCGTTGCCCAAGACCACATGGCAAAGAATCATTGTGTCATGAGCAGCCAAGCCATTGTCCAACTCGAGTGCCATGAACTTGAAACCCTTCGTGCTCAGAGTTTGAATCAACCAAGATGGGTGGGACTCACTCCGTGCCAACCTGTAGAAGAACGGGCCAATAACCACCATTGAAGAATGTCTAAGAGATTCTCATCTATAGTGACAGCTGTATTAAGTTTCATGAACGTGTAGCAGCCAGTTTCCGAGCATGGACAGGAACACACCAACCTCAGCATACTCGCCGCCGCAACCCCCCCCCGTTGCTGTAATCAGGGAAAACAAAAAACGTCTAGCCGCGATCCCCTGCTCCCAAGGACTTCATCAAGAGTGTCAAAGGGCTATCTTCACCCATGACTTTCCCCATCTTACCAACCGCCTTCCATGCTCGTACGGCTCCAACCTATCATGTAAACGCCATGGCAACCCCCGTCCCTTCATCTACTCTTGTAAGCCCGTCAGGTTCAATCTTCAACTCAATCACGCGGCGATGTGGAAACCGGCCGCGGACTACTCTTGATCCCTAGAGATCAAGTAGTAGTCCTGATATAACGACCACCACCGGTCCAACCGCTCCCTCAACGGTATCAGGGACATCCTTGGGGACCATGCCTAAAGACTCGAATGACATCTCGGCCACATAAGGGCAATCATCCTCCGTCCAGACAACGTCGTGCCTACAACCGAGCCAAATCGTGTTCCGCTCAGCTGCCATAACAGGCTGTTGGAGCCCATCAAGCCAGACTCGCCCAACCTCACTCTCACAATGACCGTCAGCCTATGTCAAGGGCATATCCGAGAGTCCAAGTTTATCCGTATGTCTCTATTGCATTGCCCAGACCACGTCTTTGAGTATTGCAGATGTGAAAAACACATGTTCCCAAATTCTTCCAATCAGCTTGGGAATGAGAGGCTCCCCTATTCGGGTACTCCCAACATCCCCTTCATCATTTGGTCTAGCACTCTCAAACGTTAAATGGCCGATATCATACGGGCCCCAGCATTGAAAGAAGACTCGGCCGGGTTCTTTGTTGGGCTGGTCAAGCAGTTTCAAGGTAACGCGATCGTGGAGACTGGTAGGCTGGGGCGAGACATCTTCTATACGGAAGATTCGGTTCTCGTTTGTCTTCATCTAAACATTTCGTTAATGTTGTCTCGAGTTGGACAGATTTAGGAAAGCAAGCTCACCTTTATGGACCAGATGTGGCCGTCTGTCGCCATGCCCTCTCAGATTTCAGCCATGATTTCGCCATCACCCGTTGGCATAAACGGTCAAGCCGCATCACTTTCAGGCTCAGTATCGTCCATGCCTGTGTCCTACCAGGTTTCATGGGCATGTATACTAGCCAAGACGCCCGCCAAACCTACCACACAAGCAAAGCAGCACATAGCACTTTGCCCATTACAGACAGAAGACGACATAGGTTCAAGACAGCTGTCTGAGTTTGCCCAGCATCTCGGACAGTAATGGTTTGCAGGCAGTCTGATGAGGGACTGGCCATGCTGTCTCGTTGCAAAGGAAATGTCGTACATCAAATGCCGCGGGCTTCGTCGACCTCGACTGGCTCTAGTGAGTGTACAAAGATAACCTTGACGATATCGGGGCAATTATGTGCCGTGTATACGATATCGGCAGTCTTGCCATCTTGGAGGTTGTAAATGGCCAGGTCGTGCAAGAAATCCTTCTAGTTAGACAGTAACCTGACGTACCTGACACCTTGACACTCATTGAGGCATCCCCATACGGGCTCCGAGGCAATGAATAAAGGTCTTGTAATTTTCTCAGGCAGCAGAGACTCTTCCGCATCTGGGGTCAAGTACTCGCGAAGAAAGTACTCGGCCATCTTGAACATCACGTCAGTGTGGCCGGCCAGCTCTCGACCTATCTCAGTAGCTCGAGAAGCCAATTCGATGATCTACCCGCAAGGGACTCATACGCCCATTTCGGCCTGTGCTTCTCATGTGCCGGCAGAGGTTCGAGAATGGGGCTAAGGATTTTGAGCAGACCTTGGACCGATGTCGTGGATGTAAGTCGACAGCAGGCTCTGTGAAGGGCAAACAAGAGCTTCTCCAACTGGAAACGGATCAAACGATTCCTTCGATCGTATCGTTGGAATCCCTTATCGCTTCGAGAGCGGGGGTGTGCAACGCTGTCGTACCAGACGTCGTCGCCCATCTCATCCAGTGCGTATATCGCTCTCGTCCCCTTCGTTCAAAATGAGACGACATAGGACACCCTGGTCAAGTTAGTCGTTTGCATGTGGCGTCGCCGTGATGAACGTTCTTATCCAAGGAGACGCAAAGATACTCGCTGACATTGTCCATGATCGAGGGGCAGGAACAAAAACAGAGGCGAAGTGCCACCTGTCTGCATCCCTGTCAGATCATCAAGCCAATGACATGGGAGATGCCATCATAGGCGAAAGACGATGCAAGACGAGAACATTGTCGGGATGTTGATTTTGATTACTCCGTGTAGATTCTCAAGGCAGAACTGTCAGTGTTGACACCGGCCTAGGCGTGAGAGGAGCCAAGTATAGACCCATCGTCCTCGGTTTCAGTCGCACCATGAATGCGGCGACGGGAACAATGACGCCATGGCTAACAGTGTTGAAAGAAAACTCGTGCGCCGACAGCTTTGAGACCGGGCTGATGCATGGATGCAAGTCTTGAAGCAAGAGAGAGGTTAGAGTTGAGGGTGAGCCCACCCGAGCCCAACATGTCTCAGTTCAGAGCTAGGGTCCCCTCAACTCAACATTAGATCTCCAGACAAACAGAGCTCTCTGCATTGGACTTTTGGACGTTGGTTATTGTGGCTCCCCCAAGACATTCAGCTGCAGCTGGGACGGCCTCTATCCCCAGTTGAGCCAGGCTAAGCATGCATCTGCCGGCGTCTATCGAAAGGCTGCTTGACAATTCGCCGGTTCCCATAGGCCGCTTGAGGCGTCAGACTCGCCTACAGTGCAGTAGGATCTGAGACCTCATCTGCGACTGGGCGTAAGCCCATGTGCTCGAGACACAGCAAAAGTTGTGCCACATCGCGCTGACCTGTAGATGTGTCGCATTCTCGGCACGTACAGCCAACGGTGCTTGCCGGTGGCTGACATGGTACGGTGACTCAAGAGGTCAGGAGCCGTGGGAGGTGAAGCATCGCCTTCCCCTCTTCTCGCACGTTTATCTTTCTCTTGGATCTCTCATCTCTAGTCTTCATCCAGCAAGAAGCCATGGCAGACCAAGACCAAGTATCCGAACAGCTCGCCAAGGGCACCTACGCCCCCTCTCGGCCTGGTGACCTGCGAGGCCCTTGCCCTCTCATCAACAGTCTCGCGAACCATGGCTACCTCCCTCGCGATGGGCGCAACGTGCGAGTTGAAGAAGTTCTCGCTGGCATGGATGCTGTCGGCCTGTCCAAGCCCCTCGGTGCCGTCTTTGCCAATCCCATCTTCAATGAGCGCGCTCCGTCCAAGTTCCACAACGACCCTGTCCCTCAACGAACGTTTCTGCAGAGCGTTTGGCACACGATCAGCGACCCATGGTCCATTTTTGGAAAGTTCGGCATGCGGACGCCCGGGCAAGAGGACTCCGAAGGTCATAGAGTTTTGAACCTGGATCAGCTGGCTCTGCCAAATGTCGTGGAGCACGACATTTCTCTTACACGGCGTGATCATCAGCAGGGCGACAATCGAACCCCTCAGAAGGACCTCATCGAGGATCTCCTCGCCTCTGCAAAGGACGGAAAGGCCCTCACGGCTCAGGACCTCGGTGACCTGCGCAAGAGGCGTATCGAGAGACAGAAGGCCGACAACCCGGGTTGTCAGTATGGAGCCTTCGAGCATGACCTTTCGTGTGCCGAGATTGCGCTCGTCCTCAACGTCATTGGAAACGGCAGCGAGCTTCCGTGCGACTATGCCAGGGCATTCTTCCTGGAGGAGAGGCTGCCCATCAAGGAGGGGTGGAAGGCGAAGACGACAAGGTTCGGAGTGATTGCGTTGATAACGGCCAGGAACAAGATCAAGGAGCTGATTGGACTGAAGTACTGAATGATTCGGGTTGATTGATAATGAATGAACGAATACGCTTGTGTCTCCAGTTCCTTGCGAGTGTCGGTATCTTGGTGTTCACAGTTCCGTGTCGTGTGTTGATGTTTTGGTCAAGAATGAAGCAATCCATGGAGTCCTTCTCATGCCGGCGCCCGCTTGAGGGCTCAGGAGCGGGGGAGCTTCGGCAGTAGAAGGCAGGTGACACCTGCCAGATAGGTCGATTCTTACTTGAGGTCGGAAACGAGACGGAAGGCTGCAGTTACACCGGAGCGTCTAGAGCATGCGTGTGGGCGTGAGTGCGTGAGTGCGTGTGCGTGGCCCTTTCCCATCCGGGGAAACTAGGTATGCTGTGCTGCACTGCAAGATGCAGTCGGCCTATATGAGGCAACTGCATATGTCGATGCCTTGCGACTTCCCTGCTCTTGCCTCGTAAATAATTGGTTCTTGTCGTTTCTCCTATCATCTCCTCCCCCTCTCTCCCCTTTCCCCCTCCATTGTCTTCCTTCATCCCCTGGTATCTCTCAAGTACTCGAAGTCAATTCGCAATCTATTTTCTTGTCTCAGAAACTCGTATTTCTTGTTGATGCTAGTTCCCTCCAGTTCATATTCCGTTCGGATACTGTGGTTTAGCCCTGGTTGGCTGCAGCGCCACAACTCCAAGACATACACAAACAACTTCTCGCAACCAATCTCTCTCTTCCTATCGGCAACAGCACGGACAAGAAGCTCCCCCTCCATCCTCAGCCCGATCTGACGTGTTCGTCAACGACTCGACATTCTCGAGAAAACTTGCTCATGCTTGATCGCACCCACGCAGCCACCCGTCTCGCTGCCATCCCGAGCATAAGCGTCTGAAGTGACTTGGCAACTGACAAACGGATCGAACCATCTCCTCCGTACAGAAGCGGCATCCGTCCTAACCCCCCCCCTGCAAGGCTGCTAGGCTGCCCACAGGCTCTGCGCTTCGACTCTGTTCCACTTGTACTCCCGAAACGCCAATATGCACCCTTATACGTGCAGAATCTCTCCATGTTCGGGATAGGGCTCATGCTGGTAATCTATCCGAGCACCTACAGAGGTACGTACGTCCCTGACTGAGGTCACGCCCTGATTCATGCAGCCTCGTGTAACGAGGCCATGAGGGGGAAATCCCGCCCAGTGTGCGAGATCATGTCTTTTCAACACCTCACTGATGTCATAGGAACGCTCTCGATCGATGGAAAGAGACCGATAGTAATCTTAGTATAGGAGGCCGAGAGGTTCAAACGCCAAACATGGTCGATACGCATCATGGTCGTACTCATCATGCTCGTCTCCTTCGTTGCCTCAGCCCCCTGGACCACAAACTCCGGCTCCCCGTGGACCTTCCGACGAGCACCGTACAAACAGTTCCGTTTGCTCCCTCAAGGCCAGGTCCAGTTTAAACACTGTACTCATCATCGCCATCGGGGGTCGGGGCCAAAACAAGGCGGCATCCCGGACAGCAGCGGCTGCACACATCTCATCCACGGGCACCTACAGCCTCCGAAACCTAGTCCCGTATGGCACCAGGCTTGCGAGCCGAGCCCGGCCATCGCCACGACCACGACCACGGTCGTTGTGATATCAACCGAGTTGTGCAGGCCGCCCGGGTGAGCCCGTCACGGAATTGACTATCTATCTTTGGAGTTGTCGTGTTCTCGTCGGTACCACCTTGATATCCAGAGTTGCTTCGCCAATGGCTATATCTAGGGCTTGTCCCCTCTTTCTCTTATGACCACTCTTCCTCTACAACAGCCAACAGCCAACAGCCAACGACAAGTCACAAGACACAAGCACTACTCTACCCTACTACTCTACTCTACTCACTCCTCAACTTCAATCATCATGATGTTCTCTGCCGATTCTTCTTCTTCTGACACCTCGGCTTCGTCTTCGCCAACCCTCTCTTCCATCTCTCCCTTGTCCACACCTTCCACTGCCATTTCGCAGCCTGAACCTGAGCCAACGCCCTTTCAAGTATTTCATGTCGAGGCCCCTCGCGGCCACCACAAGCTCTTCATCTCGACCGGTCCGCAGCCATCTCTTGGTTTTTTCTTTTACGTCCTTCATCTGCTGGGTCTTGCGCAGCCGATGATGATAGCGATGAATGACACGGTGAGCTCGATCCAGCAGCTGGCCGCGGTCCATGACAGCAGGCCTGTCGGGTCGATTGCGGCCCACGACATGAATCGCGTTCGGATGCTCATCCGCGGCCTTGGTGTTCCCTTATGCCCCTTGGAGTCCGATCCTCCGAATGAGGCCCTTCGCCGCGCGGAGCGTTGGGTCTTGGACGTGATCGACATCCTTCTCGAGGATGGGGTCCTCGAACCACCACCCCCTCCCCGACCTGCTCACCAACTCCCGAGGCATCATCACACGGCGCATTGTATCCACCAGCGCCTTCACTCTCACCATCCGTACCGACGTCGGGGGCGTCGCCCCTTTGTCAACAACAATCCCCTCATGAACCCGGGGATTAACCCCTCGCGCGAACCCCGCGACCGCTGAGGACGGATGTCGACAAGAGCGGACATGATGGGACGGGAATGCCAAGGCTGGTCGAGCCAAGTGGTGGATGGTGGGCCGCAGCTGTGATGGACTGGGTTATTTGATGGATATGGATTTGGATGCGATTTGGATGGAAGGACAGGATGAATTCAGGGGCTCGGTGTTTGTTTAGTTTTTAGTTGACCAGTTTGCCAACGATTTGTATTCCAATGACAGACAGACTTTTGCAATGCACAATGATAAATACTCGGGTCAAGTCAAGACGCAATCTCAAGACAACGTAAACACATGAACCACTCCACTCCACTCCATCCAGACAAGAAAGATTCATTCCCAAACCATAAACTCCATTCGTCCTGTCCGGGCCATGGTCAAATAGACAAGTACCGCGATTAAAAGATGACAACAGAAGAAAAAGAAGAAACAATAAAGAGGTCCAAACAGGAAATATCCACGGATCCAAGGTCAGAGAATACCAGATAATAGAACAAGACCACATAGAAGCCAACCACCGGAGACCATGATCATACCCAATCCCTTCCCTGAGCTACCCACATAGAACATTCATCATCCTAGAACTGAAAAGAAAAAAGGACCCATACATCCACATCGTCGAGACCAGGTGTTCCTCGGAGCCAGATTAAAGAATATCCAGTATAGTTGATGTACATGCTCGTTGATTAAACCAGGTTTGTCGTCCTCAAGATTGATCCACCAAAGTGTTGATATTGTCGAAGCACCTTGGAACATGGTCGAAGTATCACAGTTGCCATAGACCAAACGATGTAGCAAGCAAGTTGACGCGTCTCAAGCAAAGTCCTGGAAAGTTGAGCCAAATGGTGCAAAGACCGGGCTGAATTCCGCAGAATGCAGATAGCAACGATGGCGACAAAATGTCGCAGACAGAAGCAATATGCAGTCCGGTGATTATTCAGACGGGAAAAGAGTCCAAGTTGAAGGTCACACCATGTGTTTGCTTGCACGTTACCTTGACTCCTTTGCAATAGCTTGCTGGTCATCATTCTTTTTTTGTTTGGTTTCCCATGCTACTCAACGCGGTTGCGACTGAGAGCGAGTATCGTCGAAGACGAACGAGAACCAGCCTCGGGTGAGGTCATGGTTGTCCAAAGGGAAGAAGCGGCCAATAGCAAAGCGAAGTGATGCCCATAAAAGGTGACAGTGTGAAGAGGGATGAGCTCCTGAAGACGGTCCTTGTCCATTGGAAGCTGGAGAGCGGGTGGTTGTCAAGATTGACTTGATCCAGAGAGATCCCGAGTCCATGTCCAGGAAGTAGAAGAAGTAACGCCTAGCTGGAGAGTAAGGTCTGTCGAGTCAGTCTCTCTGTGTGGTACAAGCTGAGATGTCAAGAAAGAATTCAATGAGTCCATGGTGAGTTCCATCAATGGAATAAGAAAAGAGGGAGCAGGAGGAGAGGGAGGGAGCAAAAGAGATCCTTTGAGAGAGGGTTGGCTAATATATACAAGCTCTTGTTCGAACTCACCTTGCTGTCCGGGTTCCGGCCTCTGCCAATCTATTATTCTTTTTGTTCAAAAACAACACCGCGTCTCGACGATGGGTCACATCGAAGAATCCGGGGAGCCAAAGACATTGGAGGGAGGAAAGGAGCAAGAACCAGCCAGATCCAGGAAGCAACGAAAACACAAAATACTCCCACTCAAGGCGGATCCGGACAGCAAGGCCAAGTCACATATGACATGCTTCGTTGTGCATTCATCATGACAGTGTAACACCACCCACAAGTTCCACCAGGTCGAGGGATGGACCCTCTTCCGTTTTTCCCACCCAGCGCCGTGTCCCAGTGTAAAACGTATGCAGCATGTCTCATCCGTGTGGCAAGGTACGGTAAATAACGGTGCGTAAGTCGGTGAGGTCGTCATCCAGGGCAGGCCCATCCATATGCAAAGGTCGTAATCAAAAAGAGGTCAAAAAAAGATCCAAAGGTATGCGTCTCCAAGGTAAGGTCAGGTCCGGTCCGGTCTGGTCAGGTCCAGTTGAATGTTCCAGGGAATCATCGGTAGCAAATAGCAGTTGGCATATCCAGGAGAAGGGGGAGGAGGGTATATCGAGTCCAGGTAGGAAGCAGGTCAGGTGTCCAGGGGGGTTTATGGACGACAAGCAAGTCTCCAAAAACGGACGATGTAAAACCTTTCCGGTGGGAGAACTCCAGTGCCGAGATGAGATGCAGCTTGCAAATCAACAGTGGCAGCCAGCCAGAGAAAGAAAATCTGGAACCTCTGAGGTTGGCATCACATCCGGGAGAAACAGAAAAGAGAGGGACGAAAGTGTCGATCCAAGTGGGAAAGCCGAACTCCAATTTGACCCGGTCATTATGCAGAAATCATCACACACTCGCGAAGACGTCGGAGCGCCTCGGCAAGCTCAGGTAAGGGGATGAAGGGGGAGGGGGAG